>PVJL010002775.1:0-125674 GCA_004026885.1 Lyroderma lyra
AAAAGAATAAGGCTGGTGGCATTACACTTCCTGACTTCTATTTATATTACAAAGCATCAATAGTCAAAACAGCTTGGTACTGGCAGAAGAACAGAAATAGAGACCAATGGAATAGAACTGAAAACCCAGAAATAAACCCACAAATATATGGACAAATAATTTTCGATAAAGGAGCAAAAAACATACAATGTGCACCATTTTAGAATTAATCATCATGAGCTACCAGCATGGCGTAGAAATGATTCTTCTTAGAATCTGCCCATTTCAGTACAGGATGTTATTTGCTTCATAGATAACATATGGATATTATTAAAAAATCAGTTAATCTAAAGAAAGTATTAAGAAATGTTGTATTAGTAGTTTTAATTTTAGGGGAGAAAAAACTAACTGCAATCTAAGCAAAAGAGAAAAAATTTGGTCAGGTTTAATGGATGGCAGGTCAAAAACAAGAATAAAAGTTTTTTCAAAAAGGCAAACAGTTTTGTCAGTGTTCTTAGTGTTAATTAAGAACACTCACCCTATACCATGTAACCGGGAAGAATCCTTACAACCTACCAAACACATCTCAATAATCAAATTATTCCTTGTGCTTGTAAAATGTTGATTGTTATTTACTATTATGTGAGAAGGTCTGTGAGATGCTTGCTGAATTTAAAAGCAATTTGCAAAGAGCGTGAAGTCCCACAAACTGGTACGATAGAGCTACTTGCCCACTTCCAATATATCACATTTGCTACTTACCAACTACAAAGAACTATTCTGGCCATACTGACGTGCATTAGCAAAAGACGTTACATGAACAGTGAATCCCAAGACTTTATAATTAAAGGAAATTATAATTAAAGGAAAGAAAATAATTCAGGAGAATGAAAGATGAAAAAACATAATTGCCTTAATAAACATCACTCTTAAATTTTAGCTGCAATTAATATACTGTTGTTTGCTTTCATCTAAATGCTCTGATAAAAACACAATAGCTTCTGAATTGACTTCTAAATTTGAGTCACTAAATACATTTTGGTGAACTACCCTACAAGTGTAAAAATTACAAATAAAAAAATATAAAGAAATAGCAATTACATTGCCGTGCTTCTTTCTTTAGAAATGTAGTAATAAAAATGCCATATACATTTTTATAAGATTTATGCTTTGTAATTTATCAGATGAGTGTGCCTGGCCTTCCAGGAACCATCTTTCAATCTGCGCTGCTAGAAACAGACAATAATCAAATATTTAACATGAAATATCTTCCTTACAGGAGAAAACACATTGACTCTAATAGGGCAACTTTGTCAAGAGAAAACCATTCTCTGTGTAGCAGACATCAGCTGTCCCTTGAATCAAGATACAGTTCAATAAAAGGAAGGCTTTCTGAGATTGATCCAAGAACAAATGTATCCTCATGATAGAACACTTCCCAAAATAAGCTGTCATCTTTGGCTTCTCTCTGTGAGTATATTGAATTTCCTGAAAAAGCTTTCTGTCATTTCACACAGAGCAGATGCAACAGATCAGCAACCAAACAAAACTCACTACCCCTATAGGAAGGGATTTAATTTGCCTCTTCATTTACCTAATGATTTTAAAAACAAAAAAGCATCATAAATCTCTCATTGAGGTTTCATATAATAGATGATCAAAATTCCACACTTACAAAAAAAAAAAAAAAAGAAAGAAAATGAAACAAATAATCAGATTCCATTAGTGGAAGTTAGGGGATGTAGAGGAGATCAAAAATTACAAATAAGATAACCTCTCATTTAAGTCATCCTAGGTGGACAAGCTTTTCTTAAAGTAAGTCATTTCCCTGGTTTATTTACAACTTCAGAAATAAAAATTTATAGGTTGCCTAATACCTAATCTGTATTTCCTCAAGATTTTTCATATCTTTCAAAGCTTTAAACATATATTCAGAAGGTGTCATTGTGATTTGTTTTTATTAACAGAAATATCTCATTTTGCTGGCAGGGAACTTTTCAGAGTATATTAACTATTTATTGTTTTCAAATATTGAAATACTACATTAACTTTAATATAGTATTGAGTGCAGTAGCAAAGCCAAGAATTTAGTTGTAAACTTGTCACCTTGCTGATTGATTTTAAGATTCAAATGTTCAATTATTCCCATTAGATATCAATATGCTAGAAAACTAAGTACTTTATATAAATTTCTAAAAGATACTTATTGAAAATATAGAGCTAACAAAACTCTTCTGGGAAAAAATACCGTTGTGTTTGCTGGTTCTTCAGAAAAAGCATAGAAGAAAACTATTAATCAAATTGTGGATTGTAATTGAATATCACAACCTGACACTAACATTAATGGTATACCAGTGACTGTTCACTTGATACAGAACTGCTAGGTACAGCATAGTTAATAAGTCTAGGTTAGATATCACTTTATCTAGCAAACGCTATAACATATGACTGTGTTTCAGACCATATTAAACATCAATCACCTATATAAGATACTTGATTTAAAGGCCACTATTTGAAAATTTGAGTTCATACAATAGATAAATTAAGGATTGATTTATTTGCAATATTGAAATTGTATTCATGTATTAAAAGTCTCAGGTGTTTTAAAGGCAGTCTATATAGCCCTTTAATTAATACACAAAGTTTTGTTCATGTGAGGATTTGGGTATTTGGCCAGAAAGAACACACATAGCTATTATTAGATTTTCAAAAGATTATATGTTTCAACAAAGTTTAAAAATTATGTTTCTTTAGTGTAATGTCTGCCCCTCGTTATCAAATCTGATTTGATTTACAAAATATTGATTTAGTTTGTTTTCCAAAATAAAATATACCTACATTAGAGAAAAAAATGCTGCTATAAAATGAGAAGTACATATGTATATTATTCAGAGCTGAAGAATATTGTTAAAATATGTTACATGTTCATTTTTATACATAATTTAAGGATGCATGGGAGATAGCAATAAAAGCAGAGCTATCATTTATGAGATATTATAATGTGCCAGACTTATTCTATTTATATTATTCTTTCATTTTAACTCATAAAACTCTGTGGTGACAATCATTAAGGTTATTGCTCTTTCCCCCATGAAGAAACTAAAACTTGCAGAAGTTAAACAATTTACCCAAGATCTCACAGTTAATAACTAGAGGGCCCAAAATTCCAATATATCATATGTCTTTTAGTAACTAAAATCATCACTATGAGATAATGCATTTCCTACAGACCACCACCGCTCAAAATATTATTGGGGATATTGTAGGTCATGAAGTATAGTATTCAAATTTATCTACTGAATATTTAATCAGAGGCCTAACAATCACAGTACATATATACTTCTACAAACTGGAGAAGGGGTATGATTAACCTTCCAGCTCCTACCCCACATCTTTTAAAGGACATATATTAGTAAGAACAACCTCATACTTCACTTTTTTTTTTTTGCATTTACTTTCTGTTTATATTTTTAGAAAAATGATTTTAATTAAATGTTTTCTTTCTTAAAAATTACTGTATTTTTCCATGTATAAGACATTTCTGTCTAAAATTGTTATACCAAAATTTGGGGGTCGTCTTATACATGGAAGTAACTGATTGGATTGTTGGGTTAGAAAAGTAGGGGTCGTCTTATACACGAGGGCATCTTATACACAGAAAGTTATGGTACATAATGAACATCAAAGATTTTCTTTTCATGTCAACTGAAAGAACTTTCCAGGGAACCCTGTGCCTGGCATATCTTTGGATGTACCCTAAATGAAGGGAATGAAGATTCAAATCTTTCATGCTGCTTATGAGTTGGCAGAGTTACTTTTCTGTGAACGCCTCTGTATTTGGACAACTAAGTCATTCTGCTCCTCTTGGAATCTTCTGGAATTTATACACAGATGTAGCAATAAAAACGACAGGCATAATGAGTAGAACGACATATTACATGCTTTCTATTTCAAAGGATTTCAAAACAACCTGATGAGATTGTTACTCAGGAGGAAACTGAGTTTTAAAGAGATTTAATGACTCGCTCACACAGGTAGAAGTACTGGGTGAAATCCAAGTATTCTGATTGCAAATTATGTCCTCTCTCTCCATCATACTCTATGGCATATCTGGTCATTCTGAAAGTTACCAAATGGAGAAGATAGAGGTGAAATCCTGACTTGTCCCTCCTTGGATATGAATCACTCTTCAGGGAAAATTCTGGAAGGCCTTTCTCTTATGTTGAATTATTGACTTACTATTTAAACTGTCTATGAATGAGGACTGGAGCTACTACTAGTGGGTCAATCCTCATCTTCCTACTAAGATGTAGATTCTCTTGAGTTTTCTAGTGGCAATAATGTTTCCCCTTGTCCTTGTGGCTCATGTTGGAAACAGAATGATTTCTCAGTTCCTCCATGGGTGGCATCATAAATTTGTGTTCTTTTGAATTTGGCAATGCTGGGAACTCTCTTAGCCTTTAAAACCGATTTTTGAACTTTTCTTAACTAATTAAAATAAGATGGTAAAACTTACTAGTAGGAAGAAGGAATCTGACTTGGGGATGATTCAAGCACCTACCCTGTTTGGTTTAAAATAACGTGTAGTGGTCATTCAGGTGTGACTTGACCAGGGTAAAATTGCCAATGAGGTGGCATATTTCCTCTTCTCCCTCCATCTCTCTATTCTGACTCCTCTTCCAGTCCAATGCAGTCTACCTCTAACTCCCACCTTTCACATACATGTGTTGTCACCTTCCTTTGTTTGAAAAAAAAAAACTTGGTTAAATTAATATCATAAACTTTTTTGTTCATTGCTTGAACTCATCGTTTTGTGAAAACATGGTACCTTATACTTACTGAATGTCTGAGTAAAATCCCAATAAGGTGTTATTAATTTTTTTCCTCTTTCATAATAATAGACATTTGAATAAGGAGGAAATAATGTTACCCTTCCCCCTTCCAAAGAATTCTTTTTTGGTGGCATTTAATGTGATGAAGGCAGAAGTCAGGGGGTCAAGGAGGGGAAGACAAAGTGAAATGAGAGGAGAGGCTTTCTCTTTTCCCCCAAAATTGCAGTTTCTACATCCCTGACCCTGCCTCATAAGCAGAAGGCCAAATGAGACACTCATAGATAAATTTCTTGGATTAGCAAAACTCTTTAAGTTCTTAAACACGTTCACCCACATGAACACAGAAATGCTGAGTGACAGTAGTATTGTAGAGGAAGAATCAGAGGTGCCCTCAAATCCTCTGGAGGCAGAATGAGTGTGCCTTTACAATACCTATGGCTCCCTAAGAAATATGCCTCTCAGAATCAAGAAGTAAAATATTTATCTTTTTTATCTTTCAGAGAGTCTAGACAAGTCTGAACATATATAAGTAGATGCTCAAATCTATATAAATATAAGTGCATGCAAATAACTTGATGCAAAAAGAATTTGCAATCTTTATTATAAAATCAAAGCAAAGCCAAATTTCCTTTTGGCTATTCTAAAATCCCCATATTGCCATACAGTGTATGACAAGCATTAGATAGGAATTTCAAAATCAATATTTGATCTCTATAAGATATAACATGTTAAAGTTACATTTCTGTACATTGGAAAATCTACATTGTGAACTGTGGAGATAGAATATGCCACAGAAGGAGTCTCCTTATGAGACAGTATAGTAGAAAGGAATGGATACAGCTATGGCTGTGATCAAGATGTCGGCCAGGCCAAGGGTCTCATCTGAAGACACAGTTGGGAGAAGATCTGCTTCCAAGTCCTCATGGTTGTTGGTAGAATTCACTTCTTCATGGGCCGTTGGACTGACAGCATCACTTCCTTGTCAGGCAGGTCTGGCCAAGATAGTGGCTTGCTTCATCAAATCATGCAGCCAAGAAGGCAATAGGGAGAATCTGCTTGCAAGATGGCAGTCACAATCTCTTATAACCTTATCACGGAAGTGATATCCCCATCCCCTTTGTCATATTCTAGTCACAGGACAAGGAAGGGAGTCACAGAGCCAGCTCACTCTCAAGGGGAGGAGATTTCATAATGTTGTGGATATTAGGTGGCTGGGATCATCGGGGGCCATCCTAGATGCTGCCTCCCACACTAATGCATTTCAAAAATTATTTAGATAATGACTTAAATATTTACAAGAAGTAAAAAGTATACTTGTTGGCAAAAGAATAAGAAAAAATAACACCTCAGAGCCATTTTAACATTCTCACCTTAAAATATTTTTTAATTTAAAGAAAAATAAGGATGTAGAATAGCTATATAAAAAAGAAGTGTAAGTTAAAAGAATAAATTATTTTTATGTGTCAAATTGGAAAAGATTACATATTTAGCTGATAATAGCCATTGTTGGTAAGCATAAACAGATACCTTATAATCTGCTTGTGAGGTTAAACAGTTCTGAGGGCAATCTGATAACATCAAGATTTGCCTATTTTTTGACTTAATAGTACTTCTTAAGTGCTTACTTTACAGAAATAATTAAGCCAATATGCCAGAATGTTTATTTCAGGAATATATACTTCTAAAAAAATGGATTTAAAATTCCATCATGAAAGACTGGCTAAATAAAATATGTTATTATAACCACATAATAAAATATCTTGCAACTGTTAAAAATGATAGTTAATATGTAATTTATAATCATAGAACTATGTCTATGGTATATTTTTAAACAAAAAAGGGCAGATTATAAAAGTTCTATATAGAATTAATCTATGTAAAACTGTATGTGTATGTGCTAGTCTGTTGTTGCCCATGGTTACAAAGTAAAAAATCTGAAAGAATATCCACCAAAATATTAATAGTGATTATCTCTTAGTTGTAGGATTATGGATGATCTTTATTTTCTTTCTCATATTCTTCCGTATTTTTCAATATTTTTACTTTAAGCATACGCACATTTTATAATGACAAAAACAATAAAACTATTTCCAAAATAATATTTAATACAACTTTTTTCTATACTCTTACAGGAGAATGTTTTAAGTAGGTTGACCAGACATACTATTTGCAATAGAACAGAAAACAATGGTACTGTCCCATTTCAAATGGTGTGTGGTTGACCTATTGACACCTTGAATTTAGCCCACTGAGACTTGGCTCACCATATGTACCATTTGAAATGGTACAGTGAAGTGCGGGGCATACAATAGTAAGTCACAAACACACTGTGACTGGTCTTACAGCCTCATAACAACAAATCAAAGAATTTCATTGCTGAAGATGTCTCAAAGATCATAGTCCAGAATTCCCCAACCCCCAATTCATAAATGGAGAAGCATATTTTTACCTTCCCTTCTTTACATATATTGTTTCACAGCAGAATAAAATCCATTTCTATCTTTTATCCTGTGCCAAACAGAATTCTGGGATGGCCCCCACAATCTTTACCCCCTGATCTTATGCCCATGATTGTGTCATGTTATGTGGCAAAAGGGCTTTTGCAGGTGTAGTTAAGATTACTGATCAATTGACCTCAAGATAGAAAAGTAATCTGAGTCATCTAACTTAATCAGCACAAATCCCTTAAAAGTAGTATTTTTCTCTAAATGGTAGCAGAAGAGAAAGAGAGATTTAAAATGTGAGAGGGATTCCATGTGGGGAAGGCTCTCCATTACTGAGATGGAGGGATCATGGAGCCAGGACCTGAGAGCATTCTCTAAGAACAGTTCCTCATAAGAAAATTCAGTTCTACAACCTCAAAGAAATGAATTGGGCCAAGAATACAGAAATGAGCTTGAAAGAGAACACTCCAGGCTTCAGATAAGAAAGCAGAATTGCCCCTTTGATTTCAGCCCTCAGTAGAGTACACAGTCATGACACCCAGATCGCTGGATTACAGAACTGTGAGATAATGAATGGTTACCATTTTAAGCTACCAAGTTTGTAGTAATTGATTACACAGCAATAGAAAACCAATACATATTCTTTTCCATTTGTATGTCATTCCTAGGAACTAGTTAGCAGACTACTGTATTATTGGAACTGAGACTCATGGACTTCAACTACTCTTCTTACTGTGTAGATGGGAAAATTGAAGGCCAAGATTCCTAGCCATATTGATTTTTCCCCCTCTTTTTTTAATTAATTGATTTATTTTGAAACAATTTCAAATTTATAGAAAAGTTGTAAGTATACTACACAGAATTTTTCTTTCTTAAATATGTAGGTGCATATATTGCTGACATGGTGCCCCATTACCCCTAAATACTTAAGTGAATTTCTTATAAACAAAGGCAGTTCCCTACATACTTATAACCATCAAAATAAAAAATTCCTCTCTCAGATCCCATTCAATTTTTACAAAGTATCCAAATAACTTTTTTCATAACCAAAGACTCAGTTTGGAGTTACATACTGTGTTTAATTGTCACCTCTGTTTAACCTCCTTCATCTTGGATCAATTACTCATTATTTCCTTGGCTTCAGTCATCTTGAAATTTGAAGATTACAGGCCAATTATTTTAGATAATGTCCCTCAATTTGGATTGGTCTGGTTTTTCTTCATGATGGTTGTGCATTTTGGCAAGAATATTAGAAAAATGATATTGTATTCTTCTTATTGATTACTATAAAATGGCACATGATTTCAATTTTTATGATTACTAATGCTGCTAACTTTGATCACATAAGGTGGTATCTGCCAAGATTCTTCATTGCAAGGTCTTCTTTTTCCCTTTGTAATTAACAAATATTTTGTAGGGAGGTAATTTAAGACTATATAAATATTCATTCCTCACCAAACTTTAAATTTATTCATGCATAATGATTATATCAGTATGGATTCATTGTTTCCTATTTTATTCAATGTTTTGTAATGTGCAGTTTTATCACTATTTATTTTGATATTCAAATTGTCAAGTATTTGGTCAAAGGAAAATTTTTTTAATTTACTTTTCATTTTTCAATCACAGATGACATCCAACAGTGTTTTATATTAGTTTCAGCTATACTGAATAGAGATCAGACATTCCACATAATTTACAAACTGATCCCCTGATCAGCTCAGTGCCCACATGGCACTATATATAGTCATATTACTGACTATATTCCCTATGTTGCACTTTACATACCCATGGACTATTTTGTAAATAACAACTTCTGCTTCTTAATCCCTTTATCTTTTTCCAAGGCCACCAATACCCCTCCCATCTGGCAGTCATCAGTTTGCTATCTGTATTTTTGAGCCTGTTTCTGTTTGGTTTATTCATTTATTTTGTTCTTTAGATTCCACATATAAGTAAGATCATATGGTATTTGCTTTTCTTTGCCTTAACTTCATTTAGCTTAATATCCTTTAGGTCCATCCATAGTGTCTCAAGTGATAAGATATTTTTATCCTTTTTATGCATATTGACGTTTTGTTTCAGGGTCATAGTGGTACATCACTATGTTTCATCACCAGTGATAACACAGCCCAAAACATCATCTTGCCTCTCTAAAATGTTTTGGCAAACTTTGACTCTTGTTTTTGTTCATCAGTGAGCTCCTTCAGGACCATTATTGTATACACTTTTCTCATGCCAAGATTTTCAGTTAAGATTTTCCTAACTATTTCTCTATCAATGTTTACTTGGTCTGCTATGGTTCGCGCAGTTAGCTGATGATTTTGACGCACAATTCACAAAGTTTTGCTATGTTTTTGTCAGCTCATTACTGGCCACCCTGACCTCTCTTCATCAGTGATGCTTTCTCTCTCCTAAGATAAATGTTTAATCCATTTGTACACTGCCATTTTCTTCATGGCATTATCCTCAAAACCTGGACTAACATGTCCCTGATTTCATTTCAACTCTTGCCAAGTTTAACAGGAAATATAATGTTTGTTAATTGCTCTAATTCAAGCTCCAACATTCTCGGGATGGCACACAAAAACACACAACTATAATGAACACCACTCAGCAAGACACCACCATATATCGACACAAACACAACTGTGAGACACAGATATACCAAGGATATGAAACCTTACCAAGTTGTTTGTACAGTGCTGCCAATGTAAACACATGGTGACAAGTTCATGAACTTAATTGTCAGAACTTGCATGTACCACCTCCTCTTATCCATTCATCCATCGAAGGATATCCAGGTTGCCTCCACATCTTGGCCATTGCAAACCATGCTGCAATTAATATATAGATGTTCACATTTTCTAAAAGTAGTGTTTTGGGTTTCTTTGGATAAATTCCCAGAAGGGGAATTACTGAGTTCTTCTTCATCTCATGTTGTTGACTTTGTTTTAAAATCTATTTTGTCTGGTATAAGTATTGTTACCCCAGCTTTATTTGTTTGTTTGTTCCTATTTTCATAAAATATCTTTTTCTATCCCTTTTCTTGCAATGTATTTTTCAATTGAAGTGAATCTCTTATATGTGGCATACATAAGGGTCCTGCTTTCTTTCAGCCATCATAATTTTTTATTGAAGCATTTAATCCATTTATATTTAAAGTAATTGTTGATAGATATATAGTTATTGACATTTTATTATTTATACTTTTTGTTCATTTTTTTCTTCTTTGTCATAAAGAAGTCTGTCTTAAATTCCTCATAATACTGATTTGGTACTGATGAACTCCTTTAGCTCTTTCTTGTCTGGGAAGCTCTTTACTTGTCCTTGAGTTATAATAATTGATAGCTTGCTGAGTCAGGTAACCTTGGTAGTAGGTCTTTGCTTTTTATTACTTTGAATATTTTCTGCCAATCCCTTCTGACCTGCAGAATTTCCACTGAGAAATCAGCTGACAGTCTTAATGGGAGCTTCCATGTAGGTAATTGCTTTTCTCCTGCTGCTTTTAGGATTCTCTCTTTGTCTTTAACCTTTGGCATTCTATTTATGATGTGTCTTGGTGTGGGCCTCTTTGTGGTCATCTTGTTTGGGACTCTCTTCACTCCCTGTACTTGTCTATTTCCTTCATCAGTCTAGGGAAGTTTTTTGTCATTATTTCTTCAAATAGGTTTTCATTCTTTGCTTTCTCTCTTTTTCTTCTAGTACCCCTATGATGTAACTTTGGTATGCTTGATGTTATCCCAGAGGCCTCTTAAGCTATCCTGATTTTCTTGGATTCTCTTTTCTTTTTGCTGTTCTGATTAGGTGTTTTCTGCTATCTTACCTACTAAATGGCTTATTTAGTCCGCTGCTTCATTTATTCTACTGTTGAGTCTCTCTAATGCAAGTTTGTTTGGCCTATGGAACTCATGTAGCCCAGGAAAGCTTTGAATTCAGCCCAACACAAATTTATAAACTATCTTAAAATATCACGAAAATTATGCACGGACTTTTATTTAGCTTATCAGCTATCGTTAGTGTTACTGTATTTTGAGTAGCCCAAGACAATTCTTCTTTTAATGTGACCCAGAGAAGCCAAAAGATTGGACACCCTTGTTCTAATGTATTCTTCATTTTAGTTATTGTATTCTTAATTTCTAACTGGTTCTTTTTCATGTTTTCTATATCTTTGTTGAAGTTCTTACCGAGGTCATTGAGCATCCTTATAATCAGTGTTTTGAACTCTGTGCCTGATAGATTGCTTGTTTCTATTTTGTTTAGTTCTTTTTCTGGAGTTTCAGTCTATTCTTTCATTTGGAACATGTTTTTTTGTCTCCTTATTTTGTTCAATTTCTTGTGTTAGGTAGGGATGCTCTGTCTCCTGGTCTTAGTTGAGTGGCTTATGTAGTAGTTGTCCTGTAAGACCCAGTGGCACATTCTCCCTGGTCACCTAAGGTGGGTGTGCTCCTGGTGCGTTCTTTGTGTGGGTTGTATGTGCCCTCCTGTTGCAGTTGAGCCTTGGTTGCTATTTGCACATCAGTGGGAGGGACTGACCCTCAAGCTGATTGGTTGTGAGGACGGGTCGTAACTGCAATGGAGGAGCTGTTGTGTTGGGATTGATTCTATGGAGCAGGATTCATGTTAGCAAGGCTCTGGTCCCTTTCCAGCCTGCCTTTTAGGTGTATGAACCTTGCAGGCAATTGGATGATGCTCCACTTTGTCTGAAGCTGGCCAGCAGGTGTGCCA
This sequence comes from Lyroderma lyra, assembly GCA_004026885.1. Classification (NCBI taxonomy): domain Eukaryota; kingdom Metazoa; phylum Chordata; class Mammalia; order Chiroptera; family Megadermatidae; genus Lyroderma; species Lyroderma lyra. The sequence goes on from PVJL010002775.1 coordinate 11,984, forward strand.
GCCCTATGACTTTTGGGGAGGAGCCAAATTTAGTCACAGCTTGTGCCCTGCCTTGGGCCACCTGGCATGAGCCATAAAGTAATCCACAGATGGCTGCCTCTCACAGTGGGATTAGAGGTACTTTGAGAGGCAAAGCCACAAAGCAAGGCCAGCTGCCACTTGTGCCAGGCTTATGGCTACTCAGCAATAAGTACAGAACATGCCAAGGTCAGATGCTGCTTGTTTGGATTTTGTGAGCCTTTAAGAAATTTTAGGTAATTTGGCAGCATGAGCTAAGACAGGCCCTTTGGAAGAGCCATGGGAAGTGACTTGTGTGGGCCCAAAAGTTGGATGAGTGGAGTCTTATGCAACCACCAGGGGAGGGTGGACAACCAGTGTTAGCAAGGTTGATGGAGACTCAAACATGGTGGCTGCTCAAGTCTGCATATATAAAGGGGTAAGGGCTCAACAAAGAAACAATGGATTATATCAGCACTTCTATCTGGGAGAAAGCTGTTCCTCCAGCTCTCATCCTGAAACCAAACAACTTAGTTTCTCCCTGTGTGCCCCTGGTACCTTTTGAGCTTCTGCACTAGCATTGGAGCTCAGAGCAAGTGAGTCTGTCAGTAAGTCCACTTGTGGGCCCTTTAATAGGATCTGCTGGGACTCTAGCTGCCTTCCATCTCACCCAGCCACAATCTCCACTGGTTTTCACAACTACAACTTCCCAGCCACAATCTCCACTCGTTTTCACAGCCACAATTTATGGGTACATCTCTCCCTGGCCCAAGATCCCTGGGTTGGAGAAGGGAGCCTTGTGTGAGGCTGGGACCCCTTGTTTCCTGATAGGAACTTTGCAACTGAGATAGATATTCCTCCCAATTTTTTAACAGTCACATGCAGATGTTGGACCAGCCAGTTCCATGTCTTTGCACTTTCTACCAGTGATGAGTTAGCTTCTTCTGTATGTTCTTAGAGGAAGGAATAGACTTAGGTTCAACTAGATTTAATGATTAAACCTAAGTCAACCATTTGTTCTTAGTTTAGTTTTAATTTTGATGTGGTCATGAGAGGAGGCAAACACAATGTTTACCTCTTCCACCATCTTGTCTGGAAATTCCAAAATTTTAAGTAAAGAAATTCTGCTTTAGTGTTATTTTGATAAGTTCCCTCTATTCTTTGAGCACTTCCTTATTTTCTGGCACAGCAAGCTGTCCTGGGCTCATCTTGTACTTTCTCTTTCTAGCCCTGGAATTGGCCATTTTCCAGGGAGTCCTGGTTTTTGTTAGTAAAAAGTGATATTTAGAAACCAAGATCCAGACACTTTTAGGGTTGCTGCTGCTTCTAATCTCATTGGACTTTATTTAGCTTTTCCAAAACACCATGCTCTCTCCTGCCTAAGGCTTTTATATATGTTGTTCCCTCTGCCTAGAATGTTCTTTCCTCATCTTGACATAATGAACTCTCTCTACTCAACATTCAGATCTCAACTTAAATCTTGCTTCTCAAGGAAATCTTCCATTAGTGCCAGACTGGGTGAGGGCTCCTATCATAGCATCATTTTTCTTTAGAAAAGTGTATAATATTCGAGGGCTGTCTGGAACAAAATCCAGCCATAAATGCCTCTATTTTTCATATTACATGTCTGGATATTTTCCAGACAGCCCTCATATTCATAATTGGGTAGCACATTTTCTCCTTATTAGACTAATAAGCTTTGGAGTACTAAGTCTGTCTGCTTTTTATAAACACGGTACCACTAGTGCCTAGCACATAATAGTGTGAATGAGTGAGTGAGTGAGTGAATGAATGAATAAATGAGTGAATTAACAAATTAATGAATGAAGCCAGAACTTAATCCCAGGTCTTTCCTAGTTATTCTACCGTAGACACTTACAACTTTTAAAGGTTAAGAATTCACTGAAATTTAGTACTCACTAAATCCTAATATATACAGGGATAATTTGATTTTTTTCTGACAAAACTTTGAATTTTATACACTGAATCAAATAATTTTCCACATTATTCCTGAATTTAGTTCTTCTTGGAATGGATTCAGGAAAAAATGGAAAACAAAGTACCCTCTGAAAAGGTCACAAAGTTTGCCACTATTGATTTAATCACTTGGTTTTATTCTTCATTGGGTTTGTTAGATTCTGAGTAACTTTGCTAAATTGTTAAGAAAACAAAAAGCTGTAAAGAATATTTAATTTGATTGCATAATACTAAATCTTCACCACCTCCTGGGTCTCTAATTAAATTTCTTTTTTTCACAGCGCCATGTCTTTGCATGCTGCTCTGAGAGGCTCAGAAAGGGAATTCATACTAGAGGAAATCCAGAAACTTGTTTTCAGATGATGTGGAAGTCTAATACCATGACCATTGTTTTTACAGGAAGGCCAAATATACAATTGTTTTCTTGGCTTTCTGCTTTTATGGTTTTCCTCTGGTTTTGACTCAGACCTAGATTCAACAGAGATGCACCTATGGTTTCTGCCTCTCCCTGAAGTAACTCCAATAATCATGCCTAGAATATGTCAGAACGTTTGGCATCCTCTGAAGTGTTTGATTATTGAATTTTATCGACTCACTAGAAGGAAAGTAGGGTCAGAAGGGCAGGCCTAAAACAGTTATAGTTCTTTTAGTCCCAAGAGATACATTAGGAGAGGTTTCTAAAAGCTTTTTCTCATTTTAAATTTTCTGGAATGGGCTTCTGAGACACTTGGTAATTTCTCTTCCAGTCATTTTACGTTATATGGTGTTTATTATAAAGACAGAATGTCTCATAGCAACTTATACAATGGGAAATCATTATTCAACTATTTTTTCTTTTCCATGACTTGTACTGTGGTTTTCTTCTATTCTAATATATCTGACAAAAATGAAGACCTGGTTGAAAAGAACTACCTGTGGTTCCATTCAAATCAGATGAGAAATGCACACCACCCATGTGAATTAGGAGTCTCTCCGCTCTTCCTCTGCAGGAAAATATCAAGTTTCAGGAACCAAAGTGAGGTTCCTGAAACTTGATATTTTAGTAGTTCCCATCAAAAAACCTAACCAGTATTTATTAATTCAAGAAAAATCTCTCGATTTGGTGTCATTTCAATGGTATATTTTCCTCATTCACTTAGTCTTGTATCAAGTGGTTTAGCATTCACTCATGACCTATTTAATATGGTTTGAAAGAGAAATGGTTATTAACTTATCACATCTCAAAAGTAATTGAGATGGTTGTAATTCATGGATGTGATTAATTAACTAGAACTTGTTACCTTTGCTAAGAAAATCATAATCTGGGCTTTGCTAAACAAAGTAAAGTATCCTGGCCAGGACCGAATGAAGTATGCAAAGAATCAAAGGCAAAGAGTTAAAGCAAGCTTACAAAAATCTCTAATGAGAACACTATTTGAAAATACATAGTTTAGCTTCGAAGTAAAGAAAAACTGAGCAAGTGGGCTTAACTCTTTCTAAATAGAGATACATTTTAATGGTTGGATCACTTTTGAATTTTTAGAAGGGAGATTAGCAATTTATGTACCGTTTCTAGCAAAGGGAAAAGAGAGGTAATAGGAATTCTGTACACCGTACCTTCAGTAATGTCCTAGAAGATGGACCACAAAGGCCCATTCTTCCCTCTAGGACTGTATTTTATTTGTTAAAATGAATGTAGGATATCAAGTCATTCCTAATATGTATTTAGTAATATTCTCCCAGGTCAGCAGAGCACCACTGTGTACCAGTCATTAGCAGAGTAGAGTACACCAACAAAAACAGAGAAGCTGGTAGTATTCTAGCCTTGACAAATGGTGGGGCTCTGTTAAATTATCCAAAAATTATCAGACATTTGATGTATTTTTTTGTCTATTGACCCTCTTTTCCATCCTATTAAAAGGTACTTAAATTAAAATCTTACAAATGCCATATTCCTGGGAGGAATCTAAAATGTTTGTTTACCTACCAGGGCTGAGGAGTGGGGATGATGTTATGATACTCAAGGTGTACATTTCTGGCATAAATGTTTACTTGCCTCTGCTTGTCAACAACTGAGTAGTTTCTCTCTCCTCTCCCTTGGAGTCATATGATAGCCAGTGAACATCACCTCCCTTGGAGGCTGCTAATGTTTATCTTTCAAGTGCTAATATTAAAAGGAAGCTCTTCCTTCAGGCAGCAGTGAGCCAGGGGATTTCTGAGCATCATTTCTCCTCTTCTGGAGTCTTCCATAAAAGCAATTTACCTTTACAAAAGTATAAATCATTGTGCTTCTTTTTTCAACAGATATCAAAAGTATCTTCTTAGCCAGAAATTAGAAGCAAATACCTATTTAAATTATTTTTTTTAATTATTTATTTTAAAAATACTTTTCAAAAATAATTTTTAAAAAGTGCTTACAAAAGTGGAACCAATTAGGGAGTCTACAAGATGCCTGAAAATGCTTATTTTGATTGTATAGTTTTTTGCATAGAAAATTAAATCGTTCTAAAGAACTAGAAACTAAAATTTGTAAGTTCTGTGAAGATAGAGACCAATGTAACCTCAATACCTATCAAGTAGTAGCTGGGTAATAATCATTTGTTGAATGAGTGAATAGAAGCATGGCTTATTGACAAAATCAAAGTCTTGATAGTAAAATAAAAATAATTATAATAATACAATTTTATAGTTATTTTTATAATTAAAACAAGATTTTGATTTATTCAGTAGAATTTCTAGTGAAAAACATCCTGGGAAATTATTACTATGCTTAGTATTAATAATCTATCTAATTGTTCCTCTAATCCCTGTGTTTGTGCTATACTAGCCTTTCTTTGCTTTATTAAACATATTTCACACTCATCAGTTGTAAAAAAAAAAAAAAAACAAGGACAACTAGGACAACTGACTCTGAAAACACCATAATATGCTGAAAAACAGTAATGGCAGATACACAGAAGCAAACCAGACTGTTTACTTGGCAATTTTAACAGCTTTCCATATCTATGATCATTATTTCATTGTGAATCATGTAGGAAAAACCTAGAAAATTAGGTTTATTCATTTTTTTAAAAGCCTTTTATGTTTCCAGGAAACAGAAATCAAACTGTTGTCTAAACTTAGAAAACAATTTAGAATCGTGCTTAGACTTTTATATTTCTTTTTAATCCAGTGTAGAACAATGAATCAATATTTACAATTTACTATGTACCCACACTATGCTAAACACAGTATATAAATAGAGTATATAGCATGATCACTACATTCAAGTGACATTTTTTAATAGGGGAAAATAAGTCATTAACAATCATGAAACAAATACTAAATTATTCAGACAGAAGGAATTAAGTCTTAGGTAGTTAAAAAAGAAAGATCCTTGGGAAAGATGTCATGAGGTGGACCTTCTGTCTTATGGATATGATCCATAAGGAAAATGAAAGGAAGGTGTGGGCACATCTAGTCTGTGAGACAATAGGAACCTGACTGTAGAAGGGAATGCACATGGCATAAATGAAATCAGAATTCCACTTCCAGGTGACCTGGTAGTGCTTTATTAAAAGAATATACGGGATGCTAGAATCCCCTTCAGGGCATCATACAAGCTAGTGTTAGTGGAGGTGTGAATGGAAGGAAGGATTTGATTTCTATTAGAAGCCACGTTAAACCTAAACATTTACTGTTCAGGGGAATAATTCAAGGTACCAATTTGTTCTTTCCTCCTGTGCCCATTCCATGGTGGATATTGAGTTATGAAGGTGCCATTCATCTAGGACCAGTTCTCTGATGGAGCTGGAGAGCAAAGACTCTAAATTCTTGGTTCTTAAATTAAAAAAAAAAAAGCATTGAAGCTACTCTAAAGTATAATTTCAAAAAGACTTGAAAGCAAACTGGTAAAGTACATCCAACTGCTTATATCACTCTCTCCAGACCAGAAAAATCATATGAGCTGTGTAGGAAAAGGGAGGAAATTTAGAAGAGAATCAAGAACCTATAGTCTTCTGTCTTCCTTTGTGCCCTGCCCCTGACCCTCTTAATCACTCATTCCACACTTGAAATTGGGGGAAGACACAATGAAATTGTCATCTAAATTTTGGTTTCTGGCAACAAAAGGGACATATCTCTTTATCCTAGGTGAGGTTCAATGTGAGAGTAACCTACATAGAGAAGTCCCTGGCACAGTCATGATGGAAGAGAATACCTCACTAGTCCAATCTGAGCTCTAGGAGTTAGCCACCAAGCCACAGTCCTTCATGAGAAGAGAATTTGCTGATAAGAGAGTAGAAATGGGTAAGAGACAGTGTTATGGACACAGTGAGAGCCTCTGAGCATCCCTGAATGCTGAACTTCAAGATGTGACAAGAATATCTACGACACGGAAAGGAATACCAGAACAAGCCCAGAGATTGGGCCAAGGGAAATGCAGTGTGACAAGCAGAGACAATGGCAACATCATAAACTTCTAAGTAGAGAAATGTTGAGGCTGATGACCAGACTCTGATGACCATTTTGTCAGGTGGTAAAACATGAGGTGTGCCTGAAAACCAAAGCAGATTCATTATAGCTTAAAGGACACCAGCACAGAATCAAACACATCAAAACTAAGAAGCAAATGGCTTCCTTCCCAACACTACTGCATGGCTTTTGAGCAAGGTCCTTTATCAACCTATCCCATTTCACCAACTTAGATTCAAATCCAGGGAGAAAAGAAATGAGAAAAGTCAAAGATGAAGTTTATCCAGAATGTTCCTGGATTATAAATAAGGATTGCCTGAGAAACAACCATACTTTCATAATTTACCTAGAATGAAGTATGATTATGTTTACGTGCACAGACAAATGAAGACTCAAAGTCAAAACATGTATTTTCATTATAGAAAATAGTGTTTTATTTTTTAACTTCAGCACATGCCCTTGAAATGCAAGCCTGCTTTTATCTTCTAGGTCCTTCAATTGCTGGTGACTTTATTCTCTCCTTTGGCTTTCCCTACTCACCCATTCTTCAGGGGACCAGGATTCAGCATTATCTAACTTGAAAGATCAACAGTGCTGCTGTTGAGAAATCCTGCTGTAGCTAAATTCTCTTTATTTCCTAAGCAATAAAATGAACATATTAGTTCATTTTTACCTATAGGTAGGGAGACCAGAAATAATCTTCTGGATTCAGCCAAGTTTCTGTAGAGTCTGAGTGGAACCCTGAAACTTCCAAGGCTCATTTGCCTTCATTTCATGGAATATTGACAAATTATCATGAAAGTTCTTTTAACTTTTTTCTTGTATCTGTATTGTTTACCCAGTGTCTTTGTGGTACACACTGCCCAAAATACCAATTCTGCTTAGATGTGGCTGACTATCATCATCAGCAACAATCATCATGATGCAAACAAAGCCTGCTATTAATTGAATACTCTGTGTCGTGCTCTTGATATACATTTCCTCATTTAATCTGTACAACTCTATGAAGTATTTTTACTATGCTGAAACCAAGGATTGGAATTAATAATTGTCTTTCCAAAGTTCACATCACTGGTAAGGGGCAGAGACAAAATCTATCTGATAATAGAAACCATTCTAATGATTATTCCATATTCTGTTATCCCCTGTCTACTCTTTTTCATTAATTTTTGTTCTCCAGGAATTAACATATTTATGTACCGCACGCTCTCAATTGGCTAAACTGAATGCTATATTGCTCCAACTCCTAAGACATGATTCCAAATTTAAATCAGGAATGTCTAAAAATACCTTTGTTTTTGCAGACTCACATTATTGGAGATGAATATATTCTTGAACATTAACACAAACCTAAACTGCATCCCAGTTTATACATTCCTTTGACAATTTTCTGAACTAGCATCTAATCCAAGACCTCATGTTGTATTTAGTCACCAGTTCTCTTTTGTCTCCTTTATCTTTCATGACCTCTTTTGAAGAGTATTGTCTACTTGTTTTATAGAATGTCTCTCACTTTGGGTTTGTTTGATGTTTGGACTCAATTGTGCATTTTTGGTTAAAAAAACAAACCAAAGATATAATATTGTACCCTTAGTCTAGAGATGAAGCTGAGAATCTGACTGCAAAATCTTTTGTTAAGACCTCAGAAAGATTAAAGGTAATGCCTCAGAGAACTATTCAGTCAGACAAAAAGCTCTTTGAAATTAAAGGTTCACCACTGCCACCTTGGGTTGAAAAAGACAGAAACAGTATAAAAGAACAAAGAGGCAATTGGATCCCCTAGAATGTCAGAAAGTAGTCTGGGAAAACTACTCTTTGGCAAACATGTGACATCTTTCATGCAAAGTCAAAGATGACTCAGCAAGCAGAACCAAGAGCCCTGTTTTAGACTGAATTGTGTCCCACAAATTTAAATAAAGCCCTGACACTCATTGTGGATATAAGATCTTGAAGGAGGTAATTAAGGTTAAATAAAGTCATAAAAGTAGAGCCCAAATTGGATAGGATAGGCATCTTTCTAAGAAGAGGAAGCGACACTCTATTGCTTTCTGTCTCACTGCACATGCACAGAAGAAAGGCCATGTGAGGACACAGCTAGAAGGTGGCCATCTGCAAGCCAGGAAGACAGGTCTCACCAAACACCAATACAGCTGGCCCCTTGATATTGAACTGCTGGCTTCCAGAAGTGTGAGAAAATAAATTTCTGTTATTTAACCACTCAGTCTGTGGTATTATTATGACAGTCCACACTACCTAATACAAGCCCAGAGCATTGAGCCAAAAGAATTATTGCTGGTACTAACTAATCAAGGAATTTTCAACATTTTTCCTATTAGATTTCGTAATTGCTAATGCACTAAAGTCTTCTTCTTTCTGGCCCCCAATTTCCCCCCCCCACGTTTTTGACCAGGAATGTTTATAATTGTTATTCTATGACTATTCTTCTATTGTATGTTGAGTGTGTGAGGAGCAGGTAAATTGGATCTTTAGTTTCACTGGGCTGTACTTGTATGTCAAGACAAACTGTATACAAGGGGCTGTATTTAAGGAGCTACACCTAAAAGCCTTTTCCATACCTGAACATGAGTTAGTTTTGACAAGATTCTGAACTTTGATTCCATAGAAGTGAACAAGTGGAGTTAAGGATTAACAAATTGAAGAGAGAGGGGAAACAGTTGTAGGAAGAGAGGGAAACTCAGCTACATGACAGTAAACTACAAGCAAGTCAAATATATGACCAGTGAAAATTATCTGCAATGGGTATGTTCAAGTTTAAGAATAAGCCTGTCCAACATCGAAGGTTGAGTTTCATGAAATATGATGCATATTTTATATAACTCTTCTTTAGCCCCCCAAGTGTTTTTTTTTAGAAAAACTGCTACAAACATAGCCTAAATTCAGAGACATTTCAGTAGTAAAGAGATTCAGTGTAAAGCAGACTAAAATAGGGCAGAAGAGGGGCCTGAGAGATAGATAGCAAGTGGAAGGCTGAAAAGAGATTGAGAAATCAATAGAGTAAAAACTAGAAGTCGGAAGTCATCAGAAAATGTGAGCAACGTGCTTAACCCCAGTATAAATCAATGTATCTAGTGGAAAATACGCAAGATTTCCAAAAACATGTGAGGAGTCAATGAATTTTTTGCTTAAATAGCAAAGGAGAAGTGATTCTAGAAATCTAGAGTGTGTGTAATTATTCCAAGAGGCTTATGTGTTGGTTATTTACCTGGACACAGACTCATATACAGATTTACATTCTGTTGATAGAATCAGAAGCAATACTATTATTGATGTGGTTTTTTTTTTTATCATATCTGTAAGTTCATGATGGATTTTGTAAAAGAAAAAAGGGGAGAATCAATTTTACCACTTGGTTCTACTCCAAAAACAATCAATTTCACCATATAGTGTTATTTTTTAATAAAAATATCTCCATGGTATATGTATTGACCTATTCTTGATTTATGAAAGGAGAATGGTATTGGTGAAACTAATCAAGGGTAGCTAATTCCTCATTTCATTCTCATATCCTCTTATTTTATGGGTTAGCTATTGCAGATTTAAAAATTACAAATTGTCATGTCCCTGCAACCCTTCATTATTCCTAAATTTATCAGAAACATGTCAACACTGGTGTAAGGAAGGCAAATGTTATTTGGTGATAAATCTATGTGTGTATATCTGTATACAACACTTAAGCATGTATGCATGCCTATATCTGTATGTATGTGGGTGTGTGCAGAGAAAGAGAGGAGGAGGAAGGAGAGGGAGAGAGAAGAATAAAGAATAGAAACCAGCATACCCTACTCATTGCCCTCTCTGAGTTTCCATTTATCTTCATTTTGCTCATCTTGACAAGTATGTCTTTCTATCTCCTCTCTTCATCTAGTTTCTTCCAGTCGTTTCAGACCCTTTGCAAGTCTTTCCCAGCCCACACTGGCTCTCTGCATTCTCCCTCTTCTTCATACCCTTCTAATATACAATTTCACACAACACGTGATTTAGCATTTAACTACTACATACTTTTATTGCTTTCTGAATGTTCTATGTGTCAGTTTTGTCTTCCCAACTAGATTACAGATGACTCAAGGGCAAGGACTCTGTATTATTATGTATTATTACATCTTCTCTTACTATGCTGTATCATGGATACTAAATAAATGAGCATTGAGATTATGAAATGACAAAATTGCCAAATGAGCTTGCAATTTTGATTAAGTTATAATTGGTCCTTACATTGGGGCCTAAACTTTTTAGACTGTTTCTATTCATTCCAGACATCCATGTTCTCAATTGGAAACATAGCTTAGCAGTTAAAGTCACACTGTTTTAATCCCAGCTCTTCAATTTAGTAATGGTGTGATATTGAGCAAGTAACATAAATGGCCTCTGCCTAGACTTACTCTGTAAAATAGGGACATTGATAGCATCTAGCTCACAGAATCCTGGGATAATTAAAAAAAATCCATGATCAGTCTATAGAATATGTGGTACATAGAAAGCACTCTTACAAATGGTGACTGTTCTGCTATAATTGAATGAAAATCATAGCTTAGACTTTTCAATTGGCAACTTACACAAAATTTGGCTATTATTGGTTTGAAAAAAATGTTATTTTAGGCTCAGTTTCTAAAATACAAATAATCTATTTACGAAGATACAAGGAGGTGAGGTCTGAATGAAGTCACAGGACGTTTTTGCCAAACACAAGGCAAGAGTGGCCAAGGTTAGCCTCGCCAAAGCCTAAAATGTAATGTCTTTCCCCAGGCCTAGACATGTTTTAGATCCTTGACCTAAGAGAGTTGAGACTAAATTAGTATGACAAAGCTGATTTCAGGAGCAACCTTAATGTAATAACTTGGTGTTTAGGGTTTATATGCCCAATTGCCTAAGAAAGTATATGGTTAAGCTGACAAAAGTGTTGTTTATTTGGGGGGAGGAATAAAAAATATATATGTATATATGAAATAAATTCATAAATTTATGACTCTGCTGTTTGCCATGTCCCATATGCATGTCAACTTCTTGAGAGCCTCGTTCAGGAGAAAGGTATCTAGGATCATTTGTAAATGTGTCCCTGGCCCTATCATCATCCAATAATACCCTACCACAGCATAACCCCTAAAATGTATTTTGCAAGGCATGTATGAAAGATAAGTAAGACCATGTTTATAAAGCTCTCAGCATAGCATTTGGCACATAGGAAAGGAAGCAAGTACTTTTTATTATTTTACTATGACAATTAGAAGATGGAAGCTCAGAAAAACATGAGTCGCTGTAAAGTCAGTTAATAGCAGAATGAAACTCAAACTTCAAACATGCGTTTCTTATTATAACTTTCCTACTCTGCTCCCATTTTCCTCCTGTTTTCTGTGCCTTCTGAATCCTGGGTGGACTCTAGCTCAATGGCCCCTCCGCACTCCGGCACTTCCAGGCCTGGTTCTCGTTCCCGGACCCTGGCTGTGACCCCTTCTCATTCGCCAGGTTACCTACCTACTTGTACCCTCCAGCTGGAGTATTTCCAAGGCCCTCTCCTCTCCCTGAACGTGGTAACCCATTCCGACCGTTACCACCTTAGAACCAGTTCTCACGACTGTATCTCCATTAGGAATTCGGCCTTCCATGCTCTGCTTTAACCCTGCCTTTACAATGACCTGCTATTGAATATTTCCCAACGGCTGTTTGGCTGACACCTTTACGTCAAAGTAATGGAATCATTATTTGCTCATCTTCTGTTTCTTCTCTCTTTCCCCAACCACATGCATCTCCTAACATTTCTAGTTTAATAAAGGAGCCAGTTTTCTTCCTTTAGACTCAAATTCTCAGATTCTCTCCCCTCTCTTCTTCTAAGCTCCAATCATAGGTGATTTGTTGCCTTTCTAGAGCTGTACTGGACAGTATGGTAACCACTAACCACATTGAACATTTGAAATGTGGTTGTAAATGCAAAGCACAGAGAAGATTGTTAACACTTAGTATAGTAAACAAGTGTAAAAATATTTTACATTGATTACATATTAAAATGACAATAGTTTAAACATACTGGGTTAAATAAAATATATTACTAAAATTAGTTTCTCCTATTTCTTTTTCTTTTAATGTGGCCATTGGAAAATTTTAATTACATATATGGATTGCTTTATATTTTTATTAGACAGAATCATTCTAGATCATCCTGTCTTCCTTCTCAACATTTCTTGAATCTCCTTCATTCCCGTCTTACTGTTATCATCTAGTTCAAGCTTCTTACAATGCACACTAGCAGGTGTCTCTGCCTATACAGTCTCCCTCCTCCAATGTCTTCATCCATGCTGCATTCTTTCTCTGAATCAATCTTCCTAATGAAAGGTTCAAATCAAACCATTCCCTACTCAAAAAACAAAAACAAAAACAAAATCACTGCTGTCTGTTCATCAAATAGAGTTCAAACTGTTACAGCCTCCAAGCTCATTGCTCCATCACCTATTAGTTGGGATGCCTTGGGATAACAAGGTACTGCAGAGCAAGATGACGCTTTGTTTAGCTGGAAGAGTCTTATTTTTTACTTTTATTTCTTGGAAGGGAGGGAGTCACATTACAGGCAAGTCCACACAAATTGGTCCATGACTTTAACTTGACTAAGTCTGGTTCAGAGAAAGTTATCCTTTGTAAATATTTCACAGGATGAAATAATGTATCTTTATAAGTTCACAAAGCCACCAACTTTTTGACAAAAACCAGCAACTTGTATCAAAATGGAGTAGAAGAAGGGCTTCCTGATGCTGCTGATTCCTCCTTTGAGATGCCGAGATGGACAACATTGTGTCTTAAAGATCCCAAATGCCTAAATTTTATCCACCAGAGGGACTGGTTCCTAACTGAGAAGAGCAAGAAATAACCAAATTTGTCTGAAGCAATTCATTGAAGCAACTGGAAGTACAAAGAGAAGAGTGACAAAACCTCATGCAAGTATCTGGCCATTCAGTACTGTTTTCTAAATGTCAACTGATGGGTGGAGCAGACCCAAAAACTTTTGTTCTTCCAAACTAAAATCTAATATCATTTTAATATTAGATAATGTTATTACTATGTTTAAGGTATTTGCCTCAGTTTGATTTTCAAGAACAAAGCCTACTACTATTTCTTTCAACACGAACCCCTATATACCACCTCATCTTGATTATTGCTCATTTCAGACCATTCATACTAATTCCATGGCTTTTCAAGGCCAGAGAATGATAGGACTTGGAGGGAAGGTGGAGATAATCTAACCCAACTCCTCATTTTATAGATGAAAACCCTAAGGTCCTGAAGCTCATAAAGGGAATTTCTGGCACTGGCCAGAACCCAGATGTTCTACCTCCCAGCCATGTGCCTTTTCCTGCCTCTTCCTTCTGATTTTGCATACCGAAACTTCACCTGTTCTTCCAGATCTAAGGTAAACGGCACCTCCTTTACCACCTCCTTTATTATGACCACCTAGCAGAGACCCATCTTTCTTTGCCCACATGCAGTCTGTAACTTGCTGGATATTTGTGATCCTAAGCTCTCTGCTTGGATTTGAAATGTGTTGAGGTCAGTGATGCTATCTGATACAATGTACGTCAAGTAAAATGCCTTCTATGTAGAAAGCTCTCCACGCATTTTTTGTCAAATAAAAGATTGAGCAAAAGAAAACAACATAGCAACTTGGAGCCTTGGCTATTACATCTGTAATATGAGAAAATGGATGCATGAAAATGTAAAAAATGTGTAAGTCATAATGCAACGCATTTTAATCTCCTTGAACAAAAAGTTTCCACATACATTTCAAGGTTTGTTACTGATTTTTAAGAAATTTCATCCTTCCCCTTTAAACCTTTCTTTTCATTAAAACAAGCAGGAGGGAATTAATGAATTATAGCAGAGAACAAGCGATTAAGGATTTAAAGATTAAGTTTGGAAATCCATCTGTTTCTTTAAAATATGAAGAGTGCCAGTTCAACTGAGTGCAGAAAGGCTGCCAGCCAAAAAGATTCAGTCAAGTTAAATTGAAAAAGAGTTGGTTAGTTTTTGCTAGTGGCCAGTGTAAGGTAATCCATCACTCCAATTCCTCTGTCCTGGTATATTTATTAAGTGAATGTTTATTATACTAATTTCCATTTCCAATTGGGGTGAGGGGTGACTTTTAAAAAACAGAAATTTCATATAAGATAGGATTAGCTTAAAAGGGACAAAGCCATCTATATATTTCTGTTTTAAAATATGTTGTTTACATGGGGCTCAAAAAATGGTTAGAAAATAAAATGTATCCCTAAATGAAAACTAGCCCTGAGGAAAATCCCAACGTGAAAAATAAAATTCCCTCACTTAAGGCCTACTAGTAATTTTTAAAATGGGAGAGGGTGAATAGGAAAAACATAAAAGGCCATAATAGACCTTCCATATTTTTGCCCTTAAGAGTCAGGGCATGAAAGTTTATCAGCCAGCATTTAGCCTTTCGGGAATAAGTAGACATTTGGGCACTTAACTCAATTAAATTCACTTCTATATTATGTGACAAATAATTGTATAGTATTTATTATATCTAAGGCGGTGTGTTGGCTAGGATATAGGAGGTAAATAAAGATGATTACAAATAATTTCTATCCTCAAATTAACCCAAGGATAGTGTGGATACTATTTATAGATCAGTTGATGTGAATATCAAGCCCCTCCTCATTTATAGGCTTCAGCACTGATTCCTTAGGGGAAAGAGTGACCTGAGTAATTCTTTCCATTCACCATTTAACTGATCTTATTTGGCTGCCTAGAACTTACAGTTCTTCAGTTGGCCTAAATCTAAGTGTTTCTTTAAATCTATCTTAAAGATATTTCCAGAAATGAAACATGGGGCAGTTCTGGGATCTAAAGACCTCATTCAAGACATTTACATATTTCAATAACATTTGCTCAGGTATCATATTTTACTGAATTTTATGAAATGCTTTAAAATTATATTCACTGAAAAACTAGTGGAGAATAATTTTATTTCTAGAAGGTAAATTGAAACACAAATCAAACTTAAAGGACATCTTGGGCCAATTTTTATCAAAATGTTAGCTGCTTCAAAAGTTATTAAGTAGTAAATAGTGAGAAGCTGAACCTTTTTCTGCTTCTCTCTACTAGAATGTATTCTCCTCAAGAGTAGGTACTCTGTTTCTATTTCTGTAAACCTAATGAGGGCTTAGTATAATATAATGCCTAAAACCCAGTAGGCACTCAGTAATGCATGTTGATGATTGATGAATGAATTAATTGATTTATGAAAAATGTGACCTTGTAACATTTGGAAACTTTCACTTGTTAAGTTTAAATAACCAGAAAGGTAAGCAAAGTTAGAGAATGACTCAGTAATGTAGAATAATCCAAGAAAACAGCCAGGTGCATCCCAGAGCAAAAGGGAGAAGTTACATTTTGAGAAAAGTTGCTGGGGGAGGATTGCTGACCACAGGGCTACTCCATTCAATCTCTCAGGGATATCTTGTAGGACACACCAGTTGCAGGCTTCTCCCCAGAGATATTTACCCCATAGAAACCTCACCACCAAAAGCTGTGACGAACCACCTGATATGCTAGAAAACTGTCCAGCGTTCTAACGAGAGCTATTGAATTCCAAAGAGTCAACAAGATTATTGCCAAGAATTCCTTTGCAAAAGTTAGAGGACATATTATTCTCATATTTTGTTCTCCTGGGTGAGATACTTAAATAAACACATAATGTCATTCCTATACTCTCTAGCTGGGTATTCTTTGAAATTTCAGTTACAGATGACTCAAAAAACAGTATGACCTTCATGAAAGCTCAGACTTGGAACTCCATGAAGAGGATAATTACAAGATTAATGCTATTCTTATTTAAAACTAACTTAAAACTAAAAATAGCTGTGATGGCCTCTACTTATCTTAGAGGGGAGATAGGCTGGCAAGAGACAGGGATTCTTTTGCTAGAGGACATTCACAATAAATTCTGCAGTGGTTCAGGATTGAATATGATGTTATTTGGGGACTATGAAGTAGCATTTGTCACATGTGCAATATAGCCTGTTTTATCAAAAAACGTGAGCTTAATTTATTTATTTTTTGGAACATAAATAAAAATTCATTATTTTTAAATATTCGTATTTTGATATTTTGGCAGGATTTTAAGGATGCAAAAGATAATTGACTTATTTGCTAAATAGTCCCCTTTATTATTTCAGTTTTATGAGGAACATGAAAGAATTCAATTGACTTTACCGAAGACACCAGTAAAGCAATGATAAGAAACCTGAGAGTGAATCCTTTCTGCTTCCAAATATTTTGAAATATTTGGCTCATGTAAAGAAAAAAAAAATTGTATGATGAAAGAGCACTTCTCGAAATGAAAAAGAGAAACCTGTCTCTCAGTGCCTAGAGGTCTATGCTAGTTCCAAAGATAAAATGTTTATTTGGGGCACAGAGCTCAAATTACTCTTCACATTAATAGAAC
The DNA here is from genome assembly GCA_004026885.1 of Lyroderma lyra. Classification (NCBI taxonomy): domain Eukaryota; kingdom Metazoa; phylum Chordata; class Mammalia; order Chiroptera; family Megadermatidae; genus Lyroderma; species Lyroderma lyra. The sequence continues at coordinate 28,854 of PVJL010002775.1, forward strand.
ATTTTCCTTATTATATTCTAAACTTGGAAAAACTTTGAATATGTATTCAAAAGAACACAATTTTATAAAAATTTTCCTTCATAGTCTAATTTTTAATAGCAGCATTGTTTGTTAGGGACACATATTTTTAAAACTTATTATCTCAGTGAGGTATACATATAAAAGATCCCTCTGACATTTTAATAGCTATTAAGCTGATATTTATTTAAAGCTTGTTAGTTACTATTCTCATCTTCTCATTTAGTCCTTATAAAAAACTGCATGGGGAGAGGCTATTAATATCATGCCGATTTTACAGATGAGAAAATGAGGTATAAAAACACTCGTTTTCCCAAGGTCACAAAATTAGTGAGGGTTGAAAAGCGGATGTAAACAGGCTAAGAATTCAAAATGAAACAGAATTCAGTGTATTTAGTCCATCTTACAGCCCTGTGAAAGGCTACATTTTAGCCCATAACACCTCTTTTCCAAGTGGTTTCTTAAAAATAACAATAATCACAACAAAAACTGCAGCAAAATGTTGCTTTAATTTAGTATTTCTAGAAAACTTTGTTTCTATTTCTAGAGCTTTCTTTATTTCGAGCGTTTTTGCTATTGGTCTGATTCCTAGTGCTGCTTTGTAGATAGAGAAGCATTCATGGCAAACTGAAATCAAATTCTCTCTTGCTTCACACTGGCCATATGACACAAGGCATATTATCTAAGTAAGTTCTTCAAGTCCCTTTCATACTGGTATTGAGAAAATTGTTGTAAGTTTTCTAGCTATAAATATTTTTTAGGAAGTAAAGTATATTTGGAGATTAACTAGTCCAAACATCTCAATTTGCAAGTGAAGAAAGCAAGACTCGGAAAATAAATTATGTGAAGTTCCTTGTAGAATCAGTGATGAACCCAAGCCACCAGAGTCCAGGCCCTGTGCTCTTTCAGTACTCCACACTATTCTCAAGTGGATTAAAATATGATTGATGATCTCTGCCTCCAGGAGAAGTTTTCCTCAGACAGATATTGCATAATTACTTTTATATAACCAGAGTTATGTGCTGGGCAAAAAGGCGTGTGTAGCCAAAAGTCTTTTTACTGCCTATGAATTTTCAGCTCTTGCAAATGTGGATATAGAGTCCCTTGATGCCATTTGTGTGACTCCCACTTGTCAGTTTGGATCCATAACATTTCAGCTGAGATTGGAGAGTGTATATAACCACATATTATTTTGGTGGTTTTCCTGTCTTCTGAAGTTTTGCTTCAGACTTAAATGAGTCCTCATGCTTCATAGGTTTTCTGTGGGTGAGTATCTCCATGCAACATCTCTGTGGAGTTTTCCCATGGGGAGCGGTTGCTTAGTTACTGTTGCCACTGACTCCTTAAATACACTGAGATCTCTGTGGCATGGTGGAGGGCTCTCTCCTTGGCTCCAATATCTTCAAAGTTTTACTATGAAGGTAGACAAATATAAAAATGGTATATAGATGGCTTACAGAGTCAAATTACGGATGACACGAAGATGGTGAGTACAATGAATATAACAAAGGAATTGGGTTCTAAAAAGCCTATATATTGGACTAAGTGTAATGCAGTAAAATCAATAAAGGGAAAATTTTAATTTGTGGACTTGGGTACAAAACGTAAAAACTATACAAGAATAAAATGGGAACAACATTGGCATAGGTCAGTTTTGAGCTTGCATAGATAAAGATGCCCAACGTTTCAGGCTGACTGTGAATTTGATATAAGTCAACAGTAATGTGCCTGCCAAAAGACCATTTTATCTTGTACTATCTTATAACATGTGGTTTTCAGAACAAAATAAATAATTTCACTCCATATGAACTGTTATATATATTTTTTTCTATCATCAGGGACATAGTTACACTAAAAAGACTACAGAACGCTTGATAAGAGCAAGAGGTGATTCAAAAGATTAACAATATGAAGGATGGTTGAAGGAACTAGATTTTTTTATCCTGGGGGGATAATGATAGCTGTCAACAGTTATGAAAGAGCTGAGGTTTTATCATGTTTGCAAGCTGACAGTTAGCCTGACACAGTTTCGTGAGTGCTGGTAGAAGATACAAGACAGAGGACAGTTTATTACTCAAAGCAATCACAGTACCCAGAGTAGCAGTGTTTTCTTGTGCCAGTTACCTAAGCCCTGATTCCCACAGGGAACACAAAGAGAGCCAGATAATGCTTGCACACACAGTGGGTTGCATTGCAGGAGAGGAACCCTGAGCTTAAAAAAATCCTGATCTTTTATAGTAGGCTGCATGCAAACCTGCCAAACCATTTTCTTGGAGGAAGGGAGAGAATATCTCTAAAAAACCACCTGTGAAAAGAACAAAATGCTATTGGTGCCCCTATTGGAAAGATATGCAGAAAGAGGAGAGATCCATGGAGAATTGTCTTTAAACAATAACTATAATTTAAGGGTTGTCATGTTAAAGGGTATTGAAATCTGTCACTTAAGAAAAAAAGTCTAATTGGTGAAAATTACCAAAAGATGGTAGACAAGGAAATATTTTATAAAAAACTGAACAAGTTCAAAATGGGATGGACTCCTTAAGTTAGACACGTGTGGGCAGAAACCAGGCAGCTATTAGCTGTGACTGTTGGGGAAATGTTCGTACACCAGAGAAGTACTGAATTTAAGGTTACATTAAGCTTCTTCCAGCACTCCACTTAAAAAAATAGAAGGAAAGAAAGAAGTGAAGTACCTAGGAAAAATGCATGACTGAAAAGGAAAAAGGGAACATTCAAACTCGAAACACTTCACTGTATGTCTGTGACTCCCTATCTATGTCCCAAGAGGATCCAGACATCTCTTTGATAAACCAGAGATAGGGCCAGGTCCAAAGCTATTATGAACTTGATGTTGTAATCTCTCTTGCAGTGCCTCTTCAGCTAAAAAATACAAACCAAACCAAAACAGAACAAAAGGAAAGAAAGGCCCAACTTAAAGGTCTATTTGGAAAGAAACCTTGAGGCTTTATTCTAGATTGATTATTCTGCATTTTGAGAAACAGAATCTTTGGTAAGAAGTACTTTATAATTTACCTGGAAATACTTCTGGTTGTCCAGACACTTAAACTGAAGTTTACTATCTCTAAAAAATATCCAAAAGGAAAATACATTCCTCATAGGATAGGGGGTTTTTAAAGCAACAAAACAAGTGTGTTCCCCGACTCCTAAAACTAGAGAGAGAGAGAGAGAGATTGAGATTATTTAAGAATAACTGTTATGTCAATCTGCAAATGGATATTTTTCACTTCATGGATTTTTATTAACTGCTCGTTCTATTTTCATTCTTCTGCACAGCACATATGTAAGATGATAAAGCTATATAACCAATGAGTGGAGACATAAAGTTGTGCAATTTGACCTCTTCTCTCTTTTTTTAGATGTAAAGTGAGGGTGATGAAATAGATGATAGCAAAGTTTTTTTTCCCCAGCTTGTCAAACTCCAAAGAATCCAGGAAGAGGTACCTTCTTAAAAGCTGGCATAAATTTGAAGCTCTAGGAATGAATGGTATGTAATAGGGCTTATAAGATAGTAAGGGTGGAAATCTCCTTTGAAAGCTGTTTTAAAGGGAATCTCTTTTCTCCTGAAGCACAGAAACATTAATCAGGATATCGGGAAAGGCTATGGAGGCATAAAAGAGTATATCTTGTGGTGCTTTGGATCAAGACATGAGTGTAGTTTATGGCAGGAGACTAGAAACAAAATTTTCACTCTATAGTAAATCCAGCAGAAAATTCTATTCTTAAAAAATGACCTTGAAAAGGACCCCAGACTGGCTGAAGTATTAAGCCATTGGTTCATCAGGCCAGAGGAAGCTGTAGGATGGGGAGGCCTTGATTCTGAAGAGATGGACATCCGTCTGAAAATAGTTCATTTATGCTTTTAAGAAACATGAGATACAGTGTTTAGACGGTCCTTCTTTTGCATCTCAAAACCAATAACCTCTTCTCACATGGACCACTTTAATCTCAGATTGTATATGCAAAATAGGGATTGGGGTACTTTTTCTGGAGACCATAGCTCTACTCTACAACTTTATGATTAATCACTAATTAATTTGCATAATTTGTCTCAGAAGACACATATCTAGATGTTACAAATCACATCTCAAGAGTTTATTCAATGCTTTGGAGCTCAAAATATTTTTTTAAAAATAATTGTGTTTCACTATGTTTTATGTGTCAATTCTGAAAGTTGGCATCCTGTTGAAACTATAGGGTTTTTAAATATTTATGATTTAAAATTATTTATTAAATGATTCCATGTTTTTTATACATTTTACCATGACCATGTACAACTTTGACAACACAAAATTTTTTATTACACCAAATTTATCAAGTACTTACAATATAAAAGCTTTATTATTTCCATAAAACACTGTGAATCCAATGAAAAGGAATTTAAATACATATAATTTCCTATATATGTAAGCGTCTGATCTAACTTCTGCCTCTCAAAACTTGGTTATTTTATTTCAGCTTTAACCCTTAAAAATAGTAGAATAATGATCTGACTTGGAATGCTCATTAGTTTAACAGCAGGAGTCAAGTTAATCTCCTTCACACCCCATGTTAGATTTACTTAGTGTTTAAGATATTTTTAAAAGGTCTGTTGGAGGGAGCAATTTTGATCTAGAACTTGAGGTCTCTCAGGGGCATAAACCAGCCAGAACTCAGACTGAGAATGAATTTGCCACATTTTTCTGAATCAAAAGACAGCTCTATTCCAAAGTGACCTTGGGAAAGTAATTTTTTCATCTTGGGATGCAGTTATACATGGTAGAGGACAGCTGCAGTCGTTATAAATATCTTGTAAGGTAGGCAAAATGCTGCACTGTGACTCCTGTAGCCAGAAAGCCAGGAAAGAGAGGGCCTTTGTGACATTTCGGGAATATGCTGTTCACCCCAAGCAGCCATGAGCAATTAAAACAGAGTTAGCACTTCTCACAGGAGGGTTAGATTTACTCTGAATAGCCCGAAGCGTTTTATCACTCATGGCACTCTTGCTCTGGACAAGGGAGGGGTAGAGTACGGGAGACTCAGTGAGGGAAGGTTAGACAAGTAGCCGTAATGTGAGAAGTAAAAACAAAAATAGAGTGGGGAATGAAGGGAGGAAAGAAAGAGAAGCAGGCTTTGCGAGGCCCTTTGGCACTCACGGGCAACTCTGTGCTCAAAGGCCTCGTAGAGGGCGGGTGGCTATTTCAGTCGTTCCCATTATAGAAGTTTAGTCTAGTGTTGCCCCGAGGAAGGGTGTGGAAACTAGAATTGACAACAGCTCTTCATGTCATATTCTTTCTCATGAATCTACAGTGACTCTCACAGTTCATCTTGCCTTTTGAACCATCTGACACTCAGATCCACCTTTGTCCTTTCTACATGACTTCCACTACTCCTCCAACCGTGTTCTCCAGCTAGGCTGCTCTCCTGTCCGTAAGCCCCACACCTACACCTCCTTTTCCTTCTTCTTTGGTTTTACCTCCTCTCTTCCTTTGCGCATGTCTAAAACACCTCCATCTCAAGATAATCAATTAGTTCATAATAGTAACTATACTGCATAAAGCTTTATACCAAGTATTTAAACATGCATTTTCACAACTGTCTCCTGAGACATTGCCTTGAGTGTCTTGGCCCACATCCATGTTTCTCATTTTCTATCTCCTGAAGCATTTGTTCACTGACCTAACTCTATGGAATCAACCTCTAGGGATGGAAGGCTGTAATAATCTATATTGTCCAAAAACTCCACAGAAGAAACAAAGGAATGATCTAAGGATGCAGAATTTTAACTATTGCTATTTACTTTATATTTTTCCATATTGTTTATCCATTTTTATGCATTTTTTCCATGGTCATGAACAACTTGTATTACATATGTGTGTGTGTGTGTGTGTGTGTGTGTGTGTGTGTGTGTATGTATCTTCCAGAAGATTGGTAGTGTGAGAACCATAGGTCAGGTCCACATTAGCCATTGGAACAATGATCAGTCACATGCCTTTTTTTCCTTTTCATTCCTTCGCTCTCCAACAAGGTAGAAAGGTACACAAGAGCAAGAACTAGCCCTGTATTTTCCTATCTCTCCAGTGCTAGGAATGCCAGGCTCAAAGCAGGTGCCCAATAAATACTTGAATGGGTTTGGTTAGACTCCCAATAAAATAAGAAAAGAATTAATAAGGATATATATGACATGGTACATTTGAAGAAAAAAGAAAACTTTGTAATTAGTGGGTTAGAGAATATGTATTAATAAGACAGAAAAAATACTCAGGTGACTTTACAGACCATGAGATGACCATAGATCAGCATCAATGTGTGCTTTAGATTTAGAAGCAAAGGAATTACAAAGGTATCATTAAACTTGTAGTATGTAGAAACCATGAAAAGGTTCACTCTTTTTAATCTGACTCATTCTTGAAGTGATGTATTCAGTGATAAATTCTATAGCTAGAGAGAAAAATCTGAGTAGGTAAAGAGAGTTAAGAATCAAAAGTCTCATGATGGGAATGTAAAATGAAGCTGCCACTTCGAGAAAGAGTCTCATAGGTCTTCAAAAAATCAAACACAGAGTGAGCATATAACCCAGGAAATTCACTCCTAGGAATATACACAAGAGAATTGAAAACACATATCCATACAAAGACTTACACAGAAATGTGCATAACAGCATTCTTTATACTTTATCATGAATAATCATGATAGCTGATGAATAAAAAAAAAAGTAGGATAGCCAAACAATGGAATATTATTTGGCCATATAAAGGAATGAAGTACAGATTATGCTACAGTATGGATGAACCTACCTTGAAAACATGCTAGTGAAAGAAGCCAGGCATAAGTGGTCACGTAATCTATAATTTAATTTATATGAAATGTCTAGAATTGGCAAATCTGTAGAGACAAAAAGTGGATTAGAGATTGCCAGGGGCTAAAAGGAAGGAGGATGGGAGTGACTGCTGGTGGATATAGAATTCTGAAATTAGATAGTGGTGATCGTTGTACAATTCTGTGAATATACTAAAAATTCACTGAATTGTATATGTTAAAAGGGTAAAACTTATGTAAATTATATTTCAATAAAGTTTTTATTTTTGCATGTGAACTATAGGCTTTATTCAGTTTAAACCATTGCTTCTGGCTATCCCATGAATGTTGAGAGAAAGCAACTAACATTCACCTTCTTAAGTTAAGGTCAAAAGAGAAGTTCACTGCTCAATACTCCAAAGTTCTAAAAAGCTAAATTAGTCATCTAATAAAGTCTTTTTTTTTTAAGTAAAGAAACAAATCAAGAGTAACATGGGGAGGGGGAAATCTAGAAAACAGGACCCCCAAAGAATGTTAAAAAAAACAAAAAGGAGACAAGAGAGCAGTTTTACTAAGGGCTGCCTTTTAATGAAAAGAAATGATGGCTAGCTGAAGAGAACGAAACATAGACTATAAACACCGCCTGACAAGTTCTGTTTAGATAGAAGGTTTTCTTACCGAAAGAAGTTGGAATACGAGGTTTTCACATTTCTCTTTTTGGTGAATGTAAACAGTGCTTAGAATAGGTTTAATGTGTGCAGGACAACTTGTTAGGAGCCCTTCCTGAAATGGGAGAGGGATGAATTAGACGACCTTTCATGGTCTTTGCTCCTTTCCCCTCTCTTGGAACACTCTGAACACTCAACATTTGATATAACACACTGCCCCCGGTGCATGTAGTCTCAGAGAAATCAGAGAGGAGATACTCCTGTGTCTTGAAAAGTTTTATTTGGTTTCTATATTAAGTCATAAACACATACTTCTCTTACGACTGTAAAAGTCTTCTCTAAACAATTAACTTTTCTATCATTTCTATCATTTGTGTAAAGAAAGCACATTCACGTTATGGAGAACTACCTCTACACGTGTTATTAATATGAATACAGTAGATTCTCAGTGACCTGGCACCCATGGGGATTGGTAGATGCCGGATAAAATGTAAGTAGACTCTCAATTAACCAGAACTCAAACAACAGGCACTCTCAAGCAACCGGCACTTTTTAAGAATGCCGGTTGCTTGAGTTCTGGTTAACGGAGAGCTCACTGTACCTAGAACATACTTGACCTGGCAAATAGTTTTGAAACCTCCATAAACTTTTGAATTGAATTTTATGTGAAAAATCAAATATCATCTTCACCCATATTTTCCGGGAATGGAACCATCTCTTCTAAGGCCTCCCATGACCTCCCAATGCTGCTTGCTGAGGCAAACACAGGTACCTGCTTTGGATCCATTTAGCACAAGCTTCCTCACTCTCTGCCTGGAACCCAGGTTCCCATGAAAATAAAACGAACTGGGTGACACGATTAGAGCAGGGAAGTCTCTTCTTGGCCCTGTCTCCAGAATCAGATCAGATCCTTTTTAGTCTGTATTCTGTGGTCAGGTCAGACAATGCTCCATTTTATGGCAACGTTTATGCCAGTATTGACGCTCTTGGTCTCGCCATCTCACACGTTCAACAATATTCATTCACTGAGTACATATAGAAATTTAAATCTTCCTAGTTTGGGTTGGTAATATACATCTCCATTTCCAATCTCCTCAAATGTTTTTGACAACAGTATGTTTATTCAATAATGGATTGTGGTCTTAGGAGAAGATATGGTTAAAACCTGATTTGTTGAGAACATTGACTAAGGAGAATCCTTGCCTAGACATGAAGCACTTCACCTCCTCAGGAGGGAATCCCGCTCCTGCCTTGCTAAGCAAGGGCATGGTCGAACTGCCCTTTCTCCAGGCCTTCAAGTCCATCAGCCCAGGTTGAGGTTGGCATGCTCCGATACGGGTCCAGAAGAATCCGGAAGCACCTGACAATGAGGATGCCCAAGAAAATGAACAACAAGATCACAAAAACAAATGTGGTTTTCTGCTCCAGAGACATGCTAGAATCAGAAAACGTGTTCCCAAGGGGCACGAGGGGTGAAGGGACTGGCTGTCCCCCATCCATTGTCCAGGGAAGCCAAAACCCAGGATCTCCCTGTTTCCTTTTCTTCCATCATCAGCCTGCTGAGATCATGGTGGCTGCACCTTGGAAAGGCTGAGGTACCTGCCGGAAGAATAAGAAGGAAAGGAAATAACTAACAAAACTCAACTTTGTTTTTGACTCACAGTCATGTTTTTCAGAGAGAAGAATGGATCTGGAAACTTTTTCACCAGAGATGCCTAATTGTGTATAATTATGGGGAAGAACATTTTACTCTTGCATGACATTCCCAGATTGTCCTCAGAGCAGTCACCTGGGGCTAGAAAGGATGGGCAGAGAAGGCAACTAGAGTGCAGAAAATGAGAAATGTTCAAGGTATAGTTGACCTCAGAGTGTGCTTGCCAACTGGACATCCAAACCCAGCCTACCCTGCCAAGTCTCGCCTAGATTCCTTCCAATAACATCATGCTCACACCGTTCCTATAATGATACTGTTGATTGAACACCAGCTATGTGTCAGGACTGTGGCTAAACACAACATACGTTCGCCACCCTATCCCAAGAGGGGGGACCAAGAAAGCAGGGACCTCTGTAGCCCCAGTTTGAGGAAAATGAGTCTAGAAAAGATGCTGACCATAGAAACTCTCTCAGGGAACACTGAGTTCTGGGCTTTAGCCTATGGCCCCCGTTTTACTGCTAAATGAGTATGGGACCTTGGAAAGGGCACTAAACTATAAAAATGAACGTAGAAATGCCTGCGTATCTCATGTGGCTATAATGAGGATGCATGTCTGTGAAAACGCTTTGAAAAGTACACAAAGACAAACAAAACAAAATGTTGCTTCACTTAAGACATGACTAAGGGAGCTAGGGTGCTTCTCTTTCACTTGATCTTCCCTGAGCCAAGAGAGAAAGGGGGATGTTTCAGACTTCCAAATCATCACACTCCTGCTGCTTTTGCTTTTTTCTGTAGAAAATAATGACCAAGTTCAATACTTGACCCTGGGAAGCACCTAGAGAACTGAGCTAGAGAAAAGGAATTTATTGACTGCATTTTTTTTAAAGACTCACAGTGGCTTTCTACTGTTTGAGACCATTTGGTAGAGAGAAAGAAGAAAAAAGATGAGTTATAACTATTTCCATTTGACTAGTGGAAAAAAATTAAGAAATATGGATATTACTGTTTGTCTTTTAAGGCAAATTGGAGTATACATAAAGACCATTAAAAGCTTCAAATATTGAACTAAATCTATATAACCCTTTCACTGTGACATTCAGATACATCCAAATGAATGTTTCCATCTGCTGACTGCACAAACTCAAAAAATCTTTGTTATTCAGTGTGAAACTATTTCAAGGACTTTTCTCCATTTACAAGATTTTTAAATCTGTTTTCCTGTGGCTTGTATTATCAACAACAAAGATGTTTTGTATGCCATATTGTGTAACATTTTGTAATAAATTTTTTTGTCAGCAATGCCATTAGATTCTAAATTACCTGTATTTCAATCTAATTGATGCCACTTAGTATGTTTTGAGTATTTTTTGCTAAAATTCAATATAATGGTGAATGTATTACCATATAACAAAAATGTAAAATAAAAATAATGTCATTTATGTGCAAAGCATCTCAAGATGTTATTATTAAATGCATAAAATAGTCAAAATATCAACTTTTTATTTTTGTGGCTTTTTGACACATTTTGAAAAAGAACTTGGATCAATTAATGCAGTGAAGGGTTAAATTAAATTTTAGGAAGAAGAGCATATATGAGGGCTGTCCAAAAAATATCCAGTCATAAATGCCTCTAATCTTTCAGATTACATGGCTGGATACTTTCCAGACAGCCCTTGTATATTATACATTATTATATAGAAAAATCATATGACATTTATTTATGAGTAGTCAGGTATGGAAATTAACATGGATTAAAAAATTACACATTATTTTACTCTATAAAAATAAGCAACCAAATAAAAATAAAAATTATGACCTAAAGCATTCACATAATATTTCTTCAGTTGACTTATAATTATTGCATTGAAGTATATAGCATTCGTAATCATAATATGGTTTGTATGGATGTTGATACTTTAAAGTTTATAAAATCACAGTTTTAAAAATGATTTATAAAGGAAATGGCAAGCAGCTCCTGGGAGGAAGGAGTTAACAGTTGGAGGGAAAAAATCTTTTGCAGTTCCATGACTCTGAATTTTCTTTTTTAAAGGCTGGAATACTTGCAATGGATTCATTTATGGTTCATTTTCATTTTGAAGGAAGATTGGGATAAAATTTGACTGTATTTTAAAAAAAATAGGCCCCTTGGGAATATAGAAGATGTTTATGGCTTGGGTTTGGTTTGGGTTTGCTTGGGGGTTAAGTCTAGGTAGGTAAGTGGTGCTGAGGGAAGTGGGCAGGAAAAGGACGGCCAGAGCCTGCCATGCGGCTCTCCTTAGGGCTTCCCACCAGGGCCATCTGGATCCGTGCAAAATATGCAGACTGGACCACACCATGGGAAAAATAAAATTCTCCAAGGACTCAGTCAAAAGAAAGCCATGTGGTGACAGAGGCATGGATGCCTAAGCCATCCCTGCCATGTTCTCGCCTGTCCTTTTAGGTCCTACTGAGGTCCCCCACGCTCCAATTCCTGCCCTCCCACCGGCTCACTCGAATCCCATCCTACAGCCATTTTCTTTCTAGCCCAAGTGAGACCAGAGTCCTTTTCTATGTCTATCCTCAACGTAGCTGAGGCAGGTGAACATTTTACTCCAAAAGTAAATGTAGGAAAAGATTATTAACTGTGAAAATGTACAACATCAAGGTTTCTGGATTAGTGGAATTCAGGGAAAACAGTGATGAACTGGATAGAAGATGCTTTGAACTTGTACAATTATCCTCTAACCACAGCTTGGCTGACTCGTACACACCTAGTATATACCTTCTGCTCAGCAGGCTTCCATGTCTTCTTCAGTTCCTCTCTTCCCAGCCCTGGTCTCTATTTGACCAGAGCCATCTCAATACCCAGGGGCAGTCTTCCCCAGCCTTGTCCTTCATTTAAGGCAAAGACCAAGTCCTGTTCTCCGAGCTCAACCTCTCGTACTTCCTAGCTTCTCCCATGACTCAGGTCTTCGAGGTGGTACACCATTACTTGGGGGCTTCAGTGATGGGCACCCATTCCAAGAAGCCCCAGCAAATAATCTAGTCATCTGATTCAGATTAAAATGATTTAAAAATCAGTTTAAAAGTATAAAACATAAAAAGACATGAAAATAAAAACCAGCTTTAATGGGCAGTTTTACCACCCTATGCTGATTAAAAGGCAGATCGATGCAAGAATATGGAGAAGTCTCTTTGCAGCCTGATTACATGTTTTGAAAACTCTGCAGCTCTTTCTAAGTTGTAAGCCTCTCCCCTCCCAGCATACTGTGATACCCAAGTTCCTATTAAAATAACTACATTTGGTCAAATCATTAATGGTATTTAATTGCAGTATTTTAACAAGGAAAGTGGCACATTAACACATTAGTAGGGATTTGTCTCTGGAAATTATTCCTCCTTGGAGGAGGGGAAATGTCATAGTAAAAAGGGGATTGAAAGAGGATCTTCCTGGGAGTGGGTCCGGCTGCTAGAGAGAATTTGGGGGGAGCAGACGTGGGGTGCTATGAGCAGGTGGTCTGGCAGGAGAGTCCTGGGAGGGATGGGGGACACTGAGTAGAGATGATAAGATCAGGAGATGGTTCTAAAGGAATACAAGGACACAGACACCCAGAGAGAAATGCCAGCTATTTCACAATTTTGTCTAGGACTGATTGAAATCCTTGGAAAGCCTTAGAACAGCTTTGTTTTTGTTTTTGTTTTTTTAACCCACAATCGGCTCATCAATAATTTACAAATTTGGAAAGCTCCATGGCATGTTTAAGTTCAAGGAAATGTCAGCTATAATAAGATGCAGAAAAAGAACTAATGTAATCACTCAACTATCATAGTACAAAAATATTCAAAAATGTACGTTTTTGAAATGTCTGTCTCAGAGTAAAATGTCACTTTTTCGTATAAAAGATTGTTCGAAGATATTCACAATTGCTTTTCGCAGAATAATGAAATATTTCTCTCACATGTATAGTGAAATCTGGGCAAGTAAATGATTTCAGATTTTGATACAACCACCGTGTTAACAACAACAAAGGCAGTTAGTTATCTTAGTGTAAGAAGCACCACGGTTACTCACGGCAGTTTTAATCCTGACTGGCTGGCCCCATCACGTCGCACATCTGTGTCTTCCCTTTGCCAGGTCTGCTTGTGTTTGCTGCAGAAATAAAATCTCATTTTAATACTGGACCAAGATGCCATTTTTTAAAAAATTCTATAATACAGCCCTTTTCTCAAGTCAGGCTCCATGGACTCTGATACTCACAAAATGCAAAATGCCCTGAATTACTTAGGAAGCTCCGTGGGAGCAGTCCATCTCAGTCACAGACATTCTCACTGTCAGCCCCTCACTTTAGTTCGAGTAATTTGCAAGAAGTCCCCCTCTTTCTTTCCCCTACTTCCTGCATGCTGCATAACGACTCATCTTTCTAAGCTCAGGTCTTACCACTCCTCCCCTCAGAAAACCTTTGTGCTCTTATGTCCCAGACACTAACCCGTCCATTAACCCCCTTATGGACCTGATACCACTGTTTTCTGGACCACAAATTAGGTCATATTATGACAATGGAATTTTTCTTAGATACAGTAGACTCTCCAGTTGTTTGAAAATGCTGGTAGCTTGAGTTCCAATGAACTGAGAGTCTACCTACATTTATCAGGCACCTACCAATCCCCATGGGTGCCAGTTCACTGAGAGTCCACTGCATTCATTTATTTTCAGAGTAAATTTAAAAAGAAACAAATATCAAATCACCTTTGGCTTCAAGTAAAACGACCAGTGTATTGATAAGAACACACTGACGTGTAACTGAGTCTGCAGACACCTGAGGAAAAATCCTGCAGGTTCACCCAACACCTGTCCTTTGAGCAGCTTTAGGCATCCCACCACGAGCTTAGAGTCACGATGCCCTCCTCCTCACCCTAGTCTCACCTGCCAATTTCTCTTCCCTCAGGGTCCACACCAAATCCCACCTCCTTGGTGGGCCCTACATCTGTCCCTTCACCAAAGGGAATGGGTGCTTCTTGCTCTGTCTCCAGGAGCACTTCCCCTGCATTTCTGCAGCAGCATGTCCTACAGGCCAAGTCTCCATGGGGTTCACCTCCTTCCCCTTACTAAACAACAAGCTCCTGGAGGAATGAATGTCTTGGTGTTCTAGCATCATTGCCTCTTCATAGAGGTTGAATGAAATCTCTAGCCCCTTACAGTCCAAGGAACTGAATTCACATTTCAGAGTGCCAGTTGATACAGAGAGAGGGTAAAAAAAGCACATGGCATCCGGCTGAACCGGGATGTTGGACCATTGTATTTGAAATAAATCTTGTTTCAAAGAATCAGATAATCTGAGTAACAAAGACACTTCAACAGTCACAGATCTCATTGTTAGAAAAGCAGTAATTTGGCTCTTTCAATTTTCCTTGGCCTCAATGCAGCTGCATCTAAAATATAAAAATCTGAATTGGAGATAAGTGTCCCCTCTATTTAAGAGGTCCTTTTTTTTTACTTAATCTGCTTGTTTTTTTGTTTTTGTTTTTTTTTTTTTCTGGTGGAGAAAGGCAACCATTTAAAACATCCTAAATCCAAATGTCTTACATGCAAACTATAAATGTCAACATGTACCCTTCTCAAGCTTGGATCCTTCCATTGGGCATTTCATTAGTGTCTCATTATACAATTTTGCAATAAGGAAAGGTATTTTATATGAAGATAATATGTCTTAAAGCAATGACATGTTTCTTTTTTTTTATTTTTGACGTGATGGCAACAGAATGAGTTAAGTGAAATTGGCATCACATCCAGTCGTTTGACTCCGCCATCTCACTCTCGTGGTCATCAACCCCGGTGCCCGCCCTCCTGCAGCGGGTTGCAATGACAACTGTTGCAGTAGAGACAGGGTATGTGCAGTCCTGCCAGGCACATCGCAAGTGGTCAACCGACAGGTGATGATGAATGAGTGTTTTCTCTTATACCATTTTTGTGCAAAATAAGACTTCTTTCTCATTTCTGTTATGCAAACAAGCACATGAAGGAATGGCAATTACAAGTAAACTGCTGAAAAATTTTAAAAAATCATAATCAGTTACCAAAACAGTCTCCCCCTAAGGATGCTGGATCGTAAATTTCTCTCTGACACGTGGGAATAAGTAGAAAGTCGTCACCCCTCTGCTGCTAACAGCATGCAGGGTGCAATTAAGCAATACTATCTGTATTTTAAGTACTCCTAAACCACATAATTACTGCACCTAATTTTTAAAACTTCTACCCACAAACCTAGTTATGTGACTTGATATGTTTTCAAAAGTAGGTATAAAGACATTGTTGTCCATTGAGCAAGAATACCCAAAGGCTCGTCCAGTTTACCTTCATATGTGACAGACAGGACACTCTGTCCTATAAAGACATCCTGTGTACCTTATTTATATTTATCCAGCAGACCAATGAGCCTAATTTGTAGACGGTAACAGAAAGGGAATTGGCTAGGTAAGCAGGACTGAATTTACAACTGACAGAGAGACAAACTAATTCAAAGTGCAGCATTATTCCGCCACAGTTCTGAAGCTGACTGTTGAAACGTGAACGTGGTTTTCAGTGATTGAAGTAATGCATATCCTGAGACTGAGGCTGAATAGAATTATTCTCTGCTTTCTGAGTGAGCTAAAGGAAATCTCCACTGCATTGCTGTTTGCATAATAGGAATCTCTGGAGGTCAACCCACCCCCCACTCCCCAGATGTGTAAACAACTCAGTGGGCTCTATTGGACATTTCCCCACAATTGTGACCTCATCATCTAAGCAATCGAATCACTACATAAGCAAAAGTTATTCATCTATGAATCTTGTAGAAATTCTGTGTATGAGCCCCGTGAATGGTAACTGGCATTCGGGATATACACACAAAGATGCAACATGTTTCCTATATAGTCAAAGAATCCATGGTCCTTTTGGTGACTAGCCAAGAACTTCAGGCAAAGATTTCCTGGCTCTTTCTAGGTACTTCATGCATTTTAACCACCACTTTCCCCTTTTTGGGGGACAGAGGGCTCATAGAAATACATCCCAATTTCCAATATTCTTCTTTTCCAAATCTTCCCTATTTCAATACAATAGCCCTGATGCTTCAGAATTCACAGGACTGTGAAGAGTAAATATTATTTTATACACTCAAACTATAGACCCAAGGCGACTAGAAAGCCCATAAACAATGATTTTAAAGACATGTGAATGTGGTCAGCTACAAATGTCAACAGGCAGTTCTGAAACTGTTGCCCGCCCCCACTGCTGCACCGGGAGGTCTGTTCCCTCTGACTGTCTCTGCAAAGTCAGCCTGCAGACAGGGCTGCTGGGTTTGGGAGTGGACCCTGTAGACTGGGAGTGGACCCTGCCGTTCCGTTCACCGATGCCTGCTCTCGGTCAGCAGAAGACCTTTCTCTTCAGCCTGAGCCCTCGCCTTCACTTCTTCCCTATCTTCATCTTTTTTCCTAAGATCTCCTTGAAGAGTTTTAAACAGACTGCAGGCAAGGCTGCAGCCTAGCTGAGAATATCAGGAAAATAGCACCTAGTCTCAATCAGTATCAAAAGGTACCATGAGCGAACCAGAACTTCTAATTGCAAATAATACACATTGCTATTCTACCTAGTTTGCTCTTTTTTGTGTGTTTCTTAGTGAACAAGAGTGCTTGCTGATACCTCAAAAGGCTAAGGGACAGCCAGCATTATCGTTATGAGTTGTTGAGTCGTGATCTTTGTAAACAAATTAAAACATCCCCATTGCATTCTGGAAAGCTAGATGTTTTAGGTGAATGGAAAAAAAAATACTGCATGGCCAAACAGCTTTCAAGAATAATTTACTGCAGCTTAGCAAAGAAAAACAGCCCATTTTACTACTCTTTTATCCAGTATCAGTAAGTAGCATTATAAACTTAAGCATGCTTTAAAAATAAATGCATCATTACATTTCACCCACCCACCCCACCCCCCGCCTTCATTAACTTTACCTAGCAACCATTTAAGAAGATTTTATCTGACAGCTAGATCTAAATTCTGAACTTGGATCGAAAAGGCATCTATGCAATTACTGCTCATGCATAAATTGCAAAGTTAGAGAAAAGCAATTAATTAGCCTGTCATAGACACAGTTTTGGTCAAATACCTGGATCCGGCTGAACAAATACTTGATCCATTTCCTGGTGGTACAGTTACAGGTAGTTATAAGCTTCCTTAGTTTCCATCCTCCCCAGCCAGGCTGTGTTAAAGCTGTCCACGGTGGTAGCTAGCAGCAAGCAGCCGATGGCACACCCCAGATCTAGAGCTGTTGTTTCAGGCTTTAGAAACTTCCCATTTAAACCCTCGAGTTAAAGGAGCATCGTCTTTCTGTATGAGGCATCGTTAGCGGCCCATACAGCTGCTTCTCTGAGGCAAGCCATGATTTCAGTTCTGCTTCAGCAACTCTTCAGAGAATTCTGCTTCAGTGAGTAGAGGCAGTGTCCTAGCAGTGTGTCTGAAATCATCTTCAAGAAAGCATTAACATTCAAAAGGAGTACAGAGAAAAACATCACAGGGCATTCCCATACCATTGCAAAATCAAAACTGTAAATCTACCAGTGCTCTGTTCTTCCCTATTGATTGCTGACACTTCCCATCTTTGGGGATGTCAATTAGCACCTTGCAGCCACCGGCCTCCATATTGATTGTGGTTTATGACCTTCAGGGCAACTTAATTAATGGGAAGACTTCTAAAGGAGGGCATCAACTTAGCATTTGGGAGATTAAAAAAAAAAAAGTCTCCTTTTCTAGAAGATAATGAAACTGACCTTTCAGAAAAGCAGCAATGATGGGCGGCAAAGAGAAAAAACAATTAAAAAAAATAACAAAACCATATTTTCACCACCTGTTTATAAATTTGCTGGGCTATAGGCTGTCTGTCCAGTGTCCCCTTGGGCAAGCTTGCATAATTGTGACCTTGGCACATCTGAGACCACTTGATAAAGATAGACCTTTGTTGAGAGAAAGTTGTTCTAATTCTACAGATAGCAGTTACACGGCACAATACTTCAACTATTTTCCTTGGATAGAGTGCCTAAGTAAATTTGGAAAACATGTTAGGACAAAATTTATCTTTTAAAAAAAAGTGGTTCTCTGGAAAGAATTCAGCATAATCCTTAAGATGGAACATCCTTGTTTTTTGGCAACTCACCACTTTCTTTGTTGAAGTGGAAGCATAGTTAGCGACAACACCCACCACCAAATGATGGGGTACGTGATATTTAAAGCTGCCTCTAACTGTGCCTGTCAGCTAGGCTGTCTCTTCAGCTCTTGTGAGAAGCCAGCCATTCACCCAGAAGCTCTAGGGGACTCAAACACAGCTCATTTTCTAAGAGGAAAACTCCCAAGGGCTAGCAACAGGAACCAATCCTGCGTAGGCCTCAGGACCAAGAACATTCAAGCGCTGCGTGTTAGGCTCCAATGTCAGAATCAAATGGTTGACATTAGAACCCACCCTAACAAAAACGTGAAGGTTTTTTTCCTGAATATGTTTTCTGGATTTTTAACCAAATTTCCTTTTCAATTAGTTTTACTTACTGTTCTCTCTCTCTCTCTCTCTCTCTCTCTCTCTCTCTCTCTCTCACACACACACACACACACACACACACACACACACACAACATTAGGACAGATAGAGTCCAAAGAGCAGTGATCATTCAATACTAACTGGGATCCTTTGTGCTTTCTAGCCGATGGTGCTAGTAGACAGAGCACCCTGTCCCCATAATGCCGACAGAGTGTGGTTCAGGGGACATTCTGACCCCACTCTCACTTATATACTTATCATGCCATGTGGTAAGAAACACTCTAGTTAGAAACAACTGACCCTGCCCAGGAGGCCTCCTCAGATACTGTTTTAGCCTGTGGACTCCGAGAGGTGGAAGGGAACATGAGAGGCGATGGCTGTCTCCAGCTTCTCTGCAGGCTGAAACCATCCCAGAGAGATGAGCACCTAGTCTATTTTTAAAACTCTCCAGAGAAGTAGGCTCCACAGCCTCCTCTGACAACCCCTGTTTAAACTAACTCCTCCATTGCTTACTTAGTCTAAATAAGCCTATTTGCTTTTCTTTCTACTCTTGCTACAGAAAGTCAGTCATTAACCACCACAAAATCTTGTTAGACTGCCCTTCCCCCAGGGAAGCTGAATGAAGTAAACCCAAAAACATGGGATGGAGATCTGCTGCCACCAAGATCTTGTGGCCAAGTTTGGATATTTCTAAGATAATTATAATTAGAATTATTGGTATCAGCCCTTTCCCCATGCAGCTACATTATATGAATCGTCATGAATGCTAAAAGAATCAGGAAGGAGTTACAAAAGAATCCAGTTCTTTGAATATTTCATAGTAGGTTCTATTTCTTAGTAGTATTTAATAATCTTGAGAGCTCTTCTCTGAATCTTCCCCAAATTTCTGCTGTCTGCTCCAGCTTTACATAGGGAGGCTGGAATGCTATACAGAGCTGCATGAAGCTCAGACATGGACTTGTGATGAAATAAGATGATTTCACAGGTGTATCTGCTCTGCTTCTTTTATCCTTTCTGATCCCAGGGTTATTCCTGGCTGTTTACCCAGTTTTTCTTTTTAATCACACCACATCATGACCTAATATTGTTAGAAATCTATTTTAAGCACTTCTCCTACATCCTAAGTTCAAGTTTCACCTTTCATGTTCTTCATGTTGCAATTCTTTCCTAAGTGTCCTGTGCTGCAGTTTCATTAGGAAATAGACAATGAATATGAAAGACTTCATGAGTCATCAAGATTTATACCAACACAAAGCTGTGTTATTATTATTATCATTGTGTTTATTTTCCATTCTGCCTAGTTCTCAAAATAAAATGGAATTGAGTCTTCGTATAAGCTTCAAAATAGAAACATGATTTTCTTTTCATTTTCATCACTGGATTGTTTGTAAAAATCTTCCCTTCCTTACTTTATGTAAACGTTTTCTTTTACGTATTCAAGACACATGCATTAAGTTCATTCATTACGTGTCAGATATGTTCTATATCAGGTGTTGCCAAGAATAAAAAATATGAGTCCTGCTTAAGTGTGTTCAGGTTGTGCCCTATACAGCTCTAGGAGGCTCCCTGGTTAGGGCTCAGAGGAGCTCAACTTTCAGCCATGGTCCCTAGGCTTCTTGACTAGCGCACACCCACTATTGTCCATTTCCTTACCTCCCCTTCACTGCTTACACAGTAGACACCCAAATTATGTCCTCAGCTCTCTACAGGACCTGATTGCACAAGGCCATCTGTGGCTTCTAATTCTTTTAAGCTAAAAAAAAAAAAAAAAAAAAAAATCCCTTTGGCCTTTATCTTCCTGGCTCTTTGTGGCGATGTTGGTCATGGCTGACCACTCTCTTCAAGGAAGGCCCAGGTAAAAGAATGCACCGGGTAGGGGGGACGGCAGGAACTGGTGCTCAGCCCTGAGACCCCGCTCCCTCGGTGCCCTCTGGGCACTTTCTCCCTTCACAGTCTCTCGTTTGCCGTCCGAGGCTGAAGCCAGGGGTAACCCATGTAACTACAACAAATGTGAAATGGAAAGTGGGATACAGTCCTAGCTCATTGTCTCTACCATCTCTAATTCATAAAAGAAAAGTGGAAGTCCGTTTATGTGCATTCTTTTTTTTATTTTTCTGTCAGCTTGGTTTAAAGACTATCATGTGATATAGCAGCCCCCCCACCTTTTGGGCACCAGGGACTGGTTTGGTCGAAGACAATTTTCCACAGACGCGAGTGGGGGAGGGAGAAATGCGCATGTGCAGTTCACAGGGGGGTTCCCGGGCCTCCGGGAATCTAATGCCCCGTGCTGATGGGACGGGAGGCAGAGCTCAGGCCGTCTCGCCAGCCACGGGGAGCGGCTGCAAATGCAGACGAAGCTTCCCTCACTACCCACTGCTCACGTTTCTTCTGTGCAGCCTGGTGCTGGACAGGCCGCAGACGGGTACAGATCAGTGGCCTTGGGGTTGAGGACTCCTGGTGCAGATTAGCTTGATTTCCAATACCCCTTTGACTTGCCAGGCCTCAGTATGAGTATGCTTATACCCTCAGCGATTTTCACATGTCAGCGAACCAGTAGGGAAAAAAAAGTGCAAGGGACCAGTGGGGAAGATTTAATATTCACACCAGGCCTATCAATTAAGATCTTTATTCAAGCATTATTAAAAACAAGCAGGTTAAAGTCCAGCTGCAAATCGGCAGCCTCCTGGTTGAATCTTTTCTTGAATGCATTTCTGTACACGTCGCATCTGCAGTCTGTTGAATGCTCAATTAGTAGCTGATAAATCTGGGACATAGAAATATTCGAAATGAAAATGAGGAACAAACAATGCAGTAACTCAGTAGAAATGTATTTGAAAGAAAGAAAACACTGATAGAATGTGATACTTGTGAGGATTACAAAGTGCCCTACAAAATTAACAAGTTTGTTCATTTCTTCCTGTTGTAAGTCAAAAATAATAAAGCCTGTGGGAGGAAATGCATCCTGCTCATGAAAAAGCTGATGTCTAGCCCTCAGAAGGAGCAACTTCACAATATGGCTTGCAATAGTTCTATTTAGAAATGATATTTACAAAATTTGAGTTATAATTCCAATTATGGTTTGAAAGTATAAGAGCATCATTACGGATTATTCACTGTGCAAAGGAAATATATTCTTTTAAAATGACTGGTACAATGACAACAGTTTTTAGTGACTTTGAAATACTTCGTGCTTTTAAAATGTCATATAAAATACCAGTTAGAGTCTTCTACAAATCATCCCTCCGAATGTTTATGGTATCATTTTTGTACTAGTCTTTCTTCCTGTTTAACAGCTGCATTTTAGAAGAGAAACTGTACTGCATGGATACCAGCTTCGAATGTTAAGATGATTTAGAAAATCAAGTGGAGTGTATCTGAGAATTACTGTCCTGTTAGGCTGACTTTTGTATCTGACAAATTTCTGGAACTAAAGATCTTGCCACTGAAAAATCAGTTTGACAACACCCAGAGGAGAAAACTAATCGTACAAAGCAGCTAAAATCCTTTTTAAAACAAATTATGAAAAACCAGTCTCAATTTCTGATAGTTAAACTTGTGGAAAGGGTGGAAAGGAAGCTGAGGGAATGGTAACAAACACGAGTCAGTATGGTTGTAAAATGCAAATTCCAGCAGGCTCGATGCTACATCTTACCAATGATGCAATAAAGTTGTTGCTTACAGAAGTATTTCCCTTTACAAATATTTCAGTGTTTCAAGGGGACCAATCAAAAGTTCTAATCATATACCATATTATTTCAAAAGGCAGATATTAAGGGTACATCCTTCCCTTCCAATTCTGTGTTTCAAACTGATAAGAAGCCTACCGTCTATAATTTTGCCTGTAAATAATACATAACATACGTTTATATTCACTAAGTGTGAAAATATTATCAAATCATCTGTATTTCTGTTATATATAATATTATATTACCTCAGGAGCTGGTTAAGCATGCAGGTTTGAGGAGCCCAGGCCCAGCTTATTTAATTTGGTCAGGCCAAGAACCTGTACCGAGAATAAGAAATCTATGGAATTAATGATGGAGGACATGTGAAGTCTACACTTTGAAAATGATGTGGGGAAATGGGTTTTTCTTCTCCTTGATTGTTTGGCCATATTAGGTATTTTAACTCTATGAGAGAAGAGGCTTAAGCTTAAAATTTGGGGTATCACAGACCTCTTTGAAAAACTGATTCAATCCATGGACCCATCATTAGAAAATGCATGTACTCGGCTGTGAGGACTTCTGCCTGGAGTTCCCATTCCAGATACATGCATCTCCTCTTGCTCTCTTCCTTCCTTCCTTCCTTCCTCTTCTTACCTCCCATCAGAGTGAGAGCAAACCATGACCAGAATCAAGGCCCAGAGCAAGGAAGTCAGCAGGATGGAACCAGAGGCCGAGAGAAGCACCATCTGTCGCTGGGGAGGAAGGCGAATGGAGGTGTGCTGAAGGGTGAAGCAGAGCTTAGGAAACATTCAGGGTGGGTGACAGCTGTGAAAGGAGTGACAGCCAGCGATGGGGTGACTGCCCCGCAGGGCAGAGTAAGGTCAGCATGAGAATAGGAGTAAGGGCTCAGAATAGGAAAACGTGGAAGGACGAATGAGTGAGTACACGGCCTTCCAAGGTTGCAGAAGTAGCTCGTCACCGGGAAACCTGACGTGACTCTTGGGAGGCGTGTTGGTGGAGATGGAGCTACGTTATCCCTCATGATAGCAGGAACAGAATTGAGAATGTCAGCATTGATAAAATAGGCATGAGTGAAGTCAATTTATTAATAAGAAAATAGCTAGAAAACTAAAAAAAAGAAGAACAAAACTGCTAAAATTCCATTCTCCCTGGGGTTCGATCTGAAGGGTGAGGGCCATGTACAGTCCCTCCCTTATATTATAAGCGCTTCTAAGCGATTGCATAACCATGTGCATATTGTTTTGACTATGTGCAGTTTTACTTTACAAAAACGGTAAGGGTTAGATAAACAAACCATTAAAAAAATAAACAAAAACCTTGCCTGAAATCCAGGTAATGAATCTCTTATGATGGCATCCTCGGCCCAAGCAGCAAATGAGTATGAGGACTGGGGATGCTTAGAACACCCAGAATCTCCTTTGCAGGGCTGCGGTCTATTCTGCATGTGAGTCAAGGTAATCCCCCTCAAACATCTGTGCACACATAAAATGTCATTTCTTGTAATCACAGGCAATGCAATAAAATCTAAACCATTGCCCTGGTTTTCCCATGTGAGGCAGATATCATCTATTTTGATATGTGTTTTATTTATATAGCTAACGTCTATTTAATTATTTGTTCATTTATTTATTGTGTATGTATTTATACCCCATTAAACTTCAGAAATATTTCAAGAAAGCTATGAAGTAGATTACATGTTATTAGTGGTAGCAGATTATTGCTTTTATTATTATGTAGTTAATGAGATTTCCAACTGCTGATCTAAAAAAGGCTGGATGTACTCATTTTCAATATTTGAAGAATAAAATCTTTTTAGAATAGTTGTTTAGCTAAAGCACTAGATACCATATTTAATCTTAAAAAAAACCCTATGTCTTTTATAAACTTTATTTTGCAGCAATTATACATAAACAAGTATAATAACATATACTTCAGTACGTTCAGTGTCTAACACAAAGGTGAAAATGTTGCATGGTAAATTAGTAGGGACTGAATACAATTCAGGGGAAATTTTCAAAGAGCTTGTGGAAAAGGCAACTCTCTATTTAAAATGTGCAAGAATAGCACCTTGAAAATAACACAGGCCAGAGCAGATATTAGCCAAGTCTCGCTTTCATTTGCTTCCATCTTCCTGAGAGTGCCCTTTAGCATTACTTTCAGAAAGGGTCCTTGCTTTTGTTCTCAACATTTGTCTTAATTCAAAAGTGGATGTGGGATCAATTGAGAAAAATGAACATTTAGTGTTGCCAGTAGTCCTGCAATTGGTGTTGCATATCATGAATACGGTTAGAGGCTTAGGTTGAATGCCAGTACAATATTCAGTGGACTATGGATTACTAATGTGTAAGCCAAGAAAAAGCTGTGTTTGCAAATGGGAAAAGGATGAAGAAAAATCTCTCTATCATTCCCTGTGCATGCCTGCATTCCTAAGCCAAGTCAGCATGGCAGAATGGGCCATTCATCACCAACAGTCACCCTCTTCCCCGGTCCTGCCTTCAAGAATTAGCCTCTATGAAATAAGCTCTTCTGGCTCCTAAAGTTCTGTCTTGATTTTCCACTAGGGATAGAATCCATGCTTTGTCTCTCTACCTCATTATAGTTCCTTGCATCTTTGTTTTCAAAACTACAACTTTTCCTAAGCCATCTGTTTAAAATAATAAATTATCTTTCTTCATTCAAGTATTGTCCAGTCAAAATGCTACCTGGCTCAGGAAACTAAATATAGCAAAAAGAGAACAAGAGACTTATTCTGCAACTCTAATCAGCAACCACTCTTTTTATAGCTTCCTAATATCTAACACCACAAAAGCAACAGTAAAATAATGATGATGCTAATGATAATTAGAATAACAACACAATCACAAGAACAAAACTGAGCAACCTGGGACCTTTGATCTCCTTAGACTTTGAACTCTTAAAATAGCAAATCCAGTGGAAGTGTGTGTGAGTGTGTGTGAGTGTGTGTGTGCGTGTGTGTGTGTGTGTGGTCTGATTTTGTGATTAGACTGAAAGATACTTGACCATAAAGGAGGCTCTTTTTCCTATTAATTCATTTTTCACTTTCTGGCTATAATAAGTAGCGAGAGATAAACGAACCCACAGATTTCATTCTCTGTTATGAATCATCCTAAATAAACTTTGTAGTCCTATTTTTTCCTAGTTGTTTTCTTTTCCAGCATTGCCATATTAAATTAAGTCTAACCAGGTATAACCATTAATTACTAGCTTCCAACCAGTAATCTTCATTTGTATCGGTCAAGATAGGCTGCATCAGTGGTTTTCTAGTGCTGGGCTGCAGACCGAATCTGGTCTGCCAGAAATTTCCTGCCAGTCTGTGAAATATATTCTTTTCCTATATGAAAATACTTCATGAACTGGCAGGACATTTCTGGAGAACTGAATCCAGTCCATGGACTCGTGGTTGAAAACCAGTCGGCTAGATAATGCTGTAATGAAAACAAAAATTCAGTGGCAGAAAAATAACAAAAATGTATTTCTTGCTGCATATTCATTAAGGGTCATTTGGGGACTCTGCTTCAGTGTCATCATTATCTTCATTCCAAGGCCCAGACAGAGGGGCCAGCCTCTACCAGATTAGGGGCAGAGGGAAAAGAGAGCATAGACAAGCATGTGCTCGCTCTTAAGCTCTACCAGGTGGCTTAATCTGCATCGGGCAAAGCACATCTCAAGGCCACATCTGAATTTAACAGGCTGAGAAGTATAATCCTTCCTAGGAAGGAACATGGAATACTGTTGAACAGTGACATAATCTACCACCCCCTTTAACGAGAGTTTAACCCTTTAAGAGTGACTCCCACGGATTACACCCCCACAGTACCTTTCTTTGGCACATGCTGCCCACCGTCTTAGCATCTTGGACCTACATCTCCACCAATCTGCCTCCCATCCAATCCTTGTCCCTGTTCCACTTGGTCTGGGTTCAATCTCCTGTTTAAACCTCCTTGCATCCCCTTGCTTCTTGTCTCAGCTTAGATTTTAATGCCTGTATTCGTCTGCTTTCTTTTGCCTCTGACTTACAGTGTTTCTTTCAGGTTATATCTTGTCTCCTTTCTAACTCAGCACATTAGGGCAGTCTTTGCAGCTTGTTATGCTTCTCACACAGTCCCTGAACTCTTTGGATCTTTTGTAATGAGCAAAGTCACAATCTGACATTTTCACATCCACTCCTACTTCCAGGCTCCAGTCCTAATGAGCCATATCACATCCAGTTCCTCAGAGGGACCATACCATCCCAAGATACATAATAGTAGTATCCTGATTTTATACCTACAGAGACAAGGTTCGGGAAGGTGACTAGATTTGCTCAGGAGCACAGAAACCATACTTAAAATATTTTTGCCCACCTCTCGCTTTTCTGCAGATAAAGAGACATGTCAGTGTCTCAAAATAGCTCAAAGTTGGACAGGGGCCTCTGGAAACACAATGACATTAATTTCTCAAGGGGCAGGGAAGGTGCGTGTGAGTCGTCACTACGAGAGACTGCATCAAACCTGGAGTTTGAGCATGGCCCCTCGGGTCTACAGAAACGTCTTATTCCAGCAGACAGAAAGAAAGGGCATGGCCTGGGTGAGTCCAGGCGGTGGGTGGGAGGCCGGGAGCTGGATCTCCACCATCAGGCAACCAACCATCTCTTGAGTTTGAGATCTTTAGAAACAAGTTATTTAGGTGCCCCCTTTTCACAATTCTGACCTACTAGCAACATTTCAAAACTAACTTTTTTGTTAATCAGAGATTATTTTTATTTGTCTCCCTTGTCCTCCTGTGACATCCTTTATTATTTTACTAGTTTTGTTTTTGTTTTGTTTTGTTTTTTCTAATTGGACAGCGCCTCTGAAATTTTTGTTGTAAGTACTCTGACCTTGGCGAGCCCCTTTCCTAGATGCATGTAAAATTAGTATTTTAAGAGCAGAAATATTTCTAATCATGTAGAAGTGTTCATTTAGATGACTGGTGACTCTAAGACATAAACATTGTTTAATGGTTTTGCTTCTTTGCTGTCATCTGGGAAGAACATCAGACTGATGCCCTTCTGAGTGCATAGGCAAAGAGCTGCTCAGAGCAACAACAACAACAAACAAATAAATAAATGAATAAATAAATAAATAAATAATAGAAATTTAAAAAAAGAAACCCTCACACCTAAAGTCATTGTTCTTGATAGGGACTGGCCCATTCACCTTCCCACATGGATATTAGAGTTTTGAGGTTAATACGGGTCTTAAAGTGGCCACTGTGTGGCAAGATTACTATGGAGCATCTGGGTTCCCTTGATTCTTTACTACCTGCCCCCACCTCTTACATTTAGGCAGTTGAATTTGCTCTTGAGTTAAAATACTGCATTCTAGGTGGCTTCAAACTGATTACAGCACTGGGTCAGTGGTGGGTTGGGTAAATAGATTGTGTAACTTGTAAGTCCACACAAATCATTACAACTTGATTTAAAGAAGAAATTTCCATCAATATTTTTCATGTTCATGTTTTATTTTATAAAATCATTTCTCAAAACTGTGGTCTGAGTAGCTTGGAACCAAAGAGAGGGCCGTGCTCCATCTCAGTGATGTTTGGTATCAATAAATAAAATACTCAATGTTTTTCTACTTGAAGAACACTGAGTTCCTATATTTCAGGGAGAATAGTTTTGAGTCTCAGGCCATATATTATAAGCAGAATACAAACTAGCTTCTGTTTGGAGGAAATCTTATATAATTTTGGACATGATCATTCATTCAGAGCCATGTAATCTGTTCCTGAGAAAAAAAGGCTTGAGAATTACCTGAAAACTCCTGGACCCTTCTCTTTGGGTCATGGCTTGTGGGGGGCAAAGTAGTACAAAGGCCCTAGTGATCTGCATTCTTATGGGGGCTGTGGGACAAAGTTATCCTAAGTAAGCTATCTCTTGGGTCCCCCTTTCCCCAGCTATTAAATTAAGGAGGTTATAACTAGACCTAAAAGTCTATGATTCCACCTCTGTCCTATGCCCACAGGAAAACCATCATCTGCCTTCCCCTGCTTAGATGAGCATATCAGAACACTCACCACCTCCCTCAGGATAATTGGAGAGAGGGTCAGCCCTTCAAGAAGGTCACTTTTCCAGGGTAAACTGGTCCCACCTGCACTTTAGGAGGAAACTTAGAAGGAAATTTTCATCTGGAGGATACAAGAGATTTCTTGAGTTTTCTTGGATGTTTTTCAGAAAAAAATTTTGCCGGATTGCCTTAAATACCACTTTTCTCAAAGGTAGAAGGAATGGGATAACTCTACATCACTGTTTGCCTCAGGTCTTTCTTTACCTTCAGAGTTGGAAGCCAGCTGACAAGATCTGAGGAGTGAAGGCTCTAAAGCCCAGTGAGAAGCAGGAAGGCATCTTTTCCTTTGTAGTCACCGCCCCCCCCCCCACTTCTAACAAGTATGCGTGCCATTCCCGGAGGCAAGACAGAATCGCATCTCTGTGGAAGAAGCACAATAAGAACTTCCATACACAATCCTACCTTTAATGTTGAAAATATTACATATCCAGAAGTATTTTCCACCACCTTTTGAGTACCAAAATAGTTCAATGTTGCCTGCAACCCAATCAAAAGGAATTATATATCTTTTATTCTAAAAGACATGAGCTTTCTTCTTACTGATAAATGATGGGGAAGGAAAATACAATTCTACAAGTCTGCTTTCCTAAACACAACGAAAACTAATTGAAATTCATCATGATTTGAGTGCAGGCAACCCTGTATAACATGGTACTTCTATAACATGGTCTCACTCTAACACGGTTTGAGAATTAGAGAAATCCCTGAACAACACAGAACATATTAAGAGCTTTTAGGAGCAAAAAATATCTCATTCAAAATTACAGAAATCCTTGAACAATACAGAACATAATAAAAGCTTTTAAGAGCAAAAGATTTTTAATACATATTATTATGTTATAATTTGGGTGAAAATTGTTTTAATGAAGATAATGCCCTTAATTATAAAAATATAATAGTATGTTTTTAAAATTTTTGGAACCTAACCTCCTTTTTGTACTAGTTCTTCGTTTCATTCAATGCAGCACAGATTCACATAATACGGCATTTCAGGAACATTCCGATGGTGTTATACGGGGTTTACCTGTAATTGATTCGATATAAGCTTAGTGGCTGGTGATAGTCCTGGCCATGTTCCTTTCAAAGGTTACTGTTTATAAATTGAAAATAAATTAACTAGATTTCAAGCAGAAACATATCCTGTGAAGACCTAAAGAGTCATTTCAGAGAGTAATTAGAAATCATGACACTTTCATCAGTATTTTCAATGAAAAGCTCCTTGTGATGCTTTACTAGATGAGTTTTCACCCTTAGAATTCCTTCATTAAAAAATTGACTAAATGACTGTGGATATATTCAAGCATCTTTACCATCTGGAATCTGGTCATATTAAATAATGTAATGTAATTTCAAAACAATTTCTATCATTAGCAATTGTCATTTGCGTTGACTTCACGGGCTCTCCGACCCATCCCTTAAGGATGTCCAGAAACCACTTAACCATGGTAGTCCATTCCTCAGGTTGGCCCTGTCCCCAGAATGACCCTCCATGGAATACATAATCAACAAAATCTTCCTATAAATAATATAGATGAAGCTTTGCTGTAAAAATTAAACTAATAGATTATAAACATATAAAAAATGAGATATACTAGAAGGTCAGGAATTCATTGGTACTATCAACACAGGACAGAAAGCAATTTAAATAGTGCCACTCTTCCTCTTTGCTCAATTTCTCCGTGCCTGGGGATAATAGTGCTTACCTGTCTCCTAGGGTTTTTGTAAGGATTAAGTGAATTACATGTATATAAAACAGCTTAGAGTAGTTCCTGGCACATAGAAGTATGTGTCATTATATAAGTATAAGCATTATATAACAGAGATATTACTTTTATCTTTGTATTATTGCACCAGTGATAACAGCACATCTTGCCATCATAATGTACATTATATTTTTTTATTTCAGCACAAATCTGGCATATACAATCTCAAGTTTAACAATAAAACCCACTGCTGATGCTCAAATTGGAACTGGATTCCTAAGGAAACATTGAGCTCTATTCTGGATCATTAATGTACATGTCATAGTTATTTTTCATTGAAGTTTTACTATGTGCCAAATACCCTAAATGTGTTTTACATTAATAATTTGTTTAATCTTCACAAATAGGTATTGTTATCCTAATTTTGCTGCTGATACACAGACTGTTTACATGAGTTGCCCAATATCACATAGGTAGAAAGTGATGAATAAGGAATTCAGACAGAGGCAGCTGGCCTCTAGAGACCACTTGATTAACCTCTGTGCTACATCTTGATATGGATGAAAAATTCTTCATTTCAATTTTTGAGCTCACAGCTACTACTATTGTGTAATAATGGACAAGTCAGTATTAAACTATTGCCATCTGTAACTCAGCAGATTCACCCAGGGTTACATTCTTTATAAGGGCCACAGTTTTGTTTAATGAGCAAACTGTTACATAACATACAATATGCCCTGTGTCCCTAATTATACTTTAACCTCCAGAAGGAGCCTCAGATCCTCCAGGAAGTCCAGTATAGATTAGGGCATGTAGAAGTCTTCCCATAAATGTTTGGACTTCTGGACACCTTCCCATTTGATTTGTGAGCATTACAGTCAATTCAGTTTAAATGAGGTGAGTTTTCTGCTTCTGATTGAGGACTGGTTTCCCCTGTTAGTGTCTCCTTCCTATACCATATATCTGGTCAAGTCTGCACTAAGTAAGCTGGAGGGCCACACCTGGAAAGGCTTTGTCTTTGTTCTTCTGAGAGCCTTCGTTCTTCTGCCTCTATCTTGCTTTGAAAGGAAGTTATCCTTCACTCAGCCCTTGATGTAAATATAAATATGGGGCAGTCGAGACAAAGTCAGCTTCAGAGCTGAAGTTGGGTTTCAGGGCCTTCCAAAGAGCTCTGGGCTGGGTAACACAGGGGATAGCGTGGGCCATGACAATTTCCTTGCAAGGATGAAGTATACTGATTTAAAATATTTAAATTATATCTAACAGAAAGAGCTTCATCTAGACTTGTAGCTTATACTATATTCTACAAAGGGAAGGTGGCTGTAATATAGTATAAGGTGCCCAAAATTTCTACTCAATAGTACAAATTCCAATTTTCCCACTTCCCAAACTCTATAAACTTGGGTAATTCAGTAACCTTTCTGAGCCTCAGTTTTGTCAGATATAAAATGAGGATAGGTGTGCTAACTCCCCCCAAATGCTATACATGAGTGGGTTCTTGCTTTTTATTTAATTCCGGAGAACGCTTTAACAGTTGAGCATGCTTTTAAAAGGCATAATCTATAAGGAGATAATAAGAAATCCAGATCATCCTTCTTGAAAGCTAGTTCTACCTTCCCTGTCTCCCCTGTTGTTTCTTCTCTTTGAGACACTAACCAGTAGACAAGACATTCAGAAATTTTACAAAGGAGTGGAGCATTGGAAATGCCCATCAAAAAGCATGTATCCAGCTAACGGATGATCAGGATCTGTTAAATGGAAACAACATGCAATGGGATTAAGCACTGTAAGTCTCCTCAGCCTCAAAGATAAGGTATGATTGAACCCAAAATGGCTAAGGGGCAGAAGAGAAGAGACTGAGAATTTAGAAGTTAGCCATGTGGGACAGTCTTGGAGAACCATTTCCTCTCCACCTGTCATTCTTTCACGTGTGAAACTCTAGGCTCCGATTCTTCTTAAGCCACAAAACTGTCAGGGCTCTGCTAGGGAGAGTGGAAAATTCCTCCCAATTCTTTTAGCACTGCACATTAATTTATTGAAATTTAGGAGAAGATTTTAAATATAAAGCCATTTTTTTCCCCTCTCCTTTGGACTTAGTTTTCTTACTAAGCTTCATTCACCATAAGAACATCCATTTCCTTCTGATTCATTGCAATCGTGGGATCACCTTAGTTTGCATTAGTTGTGATGGTTAAATACTATTGATGGAAAAAAAATTCTAAAAATATGACATATTTTAAAAATATTAAGCACTAATAGTTGATTGTGGAAGGATAACTGCCCCAGGCAATTACTCACTTCCCCTTCAGAGGAGCACTTAACTTCGTGTCTGTGTTGCAGAACTTCCTATTTTATATTCTAATTCAAGGGTCAGCAAACTTCTCAGAAAGGTCCCATTAGAAAATATTTCCTGTTTTGTAGGCCAAGAGGTCTTGGGATTTACTGCTCAACTCTGTTGTAGCATAAAAGCAGCCATAGATAATGCAGAAATAAATGGGTATATGTGTTCCAATAAAATTTTACTTATGAACACTGGTATTGAATTTTGTGTAATTTTTTTATGTCACAAAGTATTATTTTTCATTTGACTTCTCCCCCCCCCCCCCACAAACCATTTAAAATGTAAAACCATCCAGAGCTCACAGGCCATGCAAAAACAGGTGGTGTGTCATATATGACTCCTTGACCATAGGTCCCACATCCCTGTTTTAATTCATCTATAAACCCTTTGAGGGAAACCAACATATTTTCCTCATCTAAATGAATGATAATCATATGCTTCTAATATCAGCAATGAGTATAAATGCTCAGGATCACAGGAATTTGCAAACTTCTGCAAGGAAGGAGAAAAGAAGAAAGAATAGGAAAAGAAATGACTGAAAAGTCACATCCCTAAGAGTTGCTGAACTTGGGCTGTACTGTCTGTGAAAACACTTCTTGATAAGGTATTTGGAAACACAGCCATCATTTTTTTACTTTTAGAATCAGGTCCCACCTGAGCATGGATTACTCAGCAGTGCTTCAAGAGGCTGCTGGGGCTTTGCTGTGATTCTCATCAGAATGGAAAATTGGGATGGGAGCCATGATTGTTAATGGAAGCGATGGCTTCATCCCATTATCACTCTGCATGGCAGGCAGAGGGGAAACTAATCCAAATGGGAAGAAAGACATCACAAGTATGTCTATGTTTTGATGCTAGTAGCCTTAGTATTGAAGAGCATCTTCAGAAGAATTCAAATAAGTCTTATCTTTCTGAACCTAGGGAAAGCCTTGAGATGAAACATGTCATCAGAGTTGCATGGTGCTTCTAGGTTTCAATTGGGCCTCTTCAACCACCCTGAACTCTGCTGATCACTTATAATGTGAGTGTATCTGGTGCCCAGGGAAGAAATGGGCTCAGGGCCAGTTCAGAAACTTTCCTGCTTGTTAGTGTCTTGATCGTCATGGACACATTCTTTCCAAATGAATAGGAAGATTCCACAGAGAGCTAATGTAAGTCATAAGACCAAATCATTTTATTTTCAGATCTATGCCCTTTAAAAATAAACCACACTACTGCAGCTAAAAATTATTAACACAAGTGAGTGCCTACCTCCCCATCTCAGATCCTCCCAAAATTGGGCACCACCTAAGAGATAGAAACTCGAGACTATTTTCATTACAGTAGGAAAAACCTTAGAATTACCAGGTTGGAATAAACTTTGAATATCATGTAGAACTCCTCAAAATTTATCGGATCAATGCTTAGGTCATTTCCTTTGGAAGAAAACCCCAAGTACCCTCCATACACACTAGATCTCCTGTCCTAACATTATCCTCATGTCTAATTTACAACCTGGGAGTTAACTTATTGGCTTGATCCATTTTTTTCCAGAAATTCACTAATAATTATGCCAATTCACAATACCAACAACTGAGGAAATAACTGAAAATTTTGACAAGTTTGTAAAAATGGTTTGTGTTTTTTGTTCTCCCTCTGAGTTGGTCATTAACAAAAACTTGGGGACATGTGCTATAGGAAAGGCAAGATAAAAAATGGACTCATAAAAGACCAACCAAAAAGTGTAGTCTTGGAAGCTTCTTCTATTCTAGAAATTGAATTTAAGTGAAAAATGAATTTAGTATGTTTGATGTCATTCAGGAGCAATCAATTTTGTATATGCAGTTTTTTGTTTGGCACCATATGAGCTCATTTTCTAACATCTCACAATGCAATCTCTTCTTTTACTTTCTCTGAGCCAAGTACTTCTATCTTCTCTCTTCTGACAAACAGCTTCTTCAAAGCTCACGTTACCTAAAACCTTGTCTGCTTCCTCTGAAAAAATGTGAGTGTCTCTCCCCAAATCTGTCTGCTCTAGATATGTATTCTCATGATTTTTAGTTTGCTTATTGGAGTAAGTAAATGTTTACTGGAGTAGATAGATTATATCACCCTTTTAATGATTAATATATATATTCAATTGAATTGTTAAATACTTAATATGTCTATCTGTATATAAAGTTTATGTCTTAGATTGATTACGGTAGTGCAGAGACAGAGTTTCACTTATTTTGTGTCCCAGAGTTGTCCCTAGACATTGTCTTCAGGGCTGACCTTTTGTATTGTCAGTTTACATACTGACTTTTAGAACAACCATCTCTATTTCTCTGCATCAAAGCTTACCAACCTATATCCTCTTCATTAGGACTCTGCTTTCAACTAGCTGTCATCAGGAAGATGTTGTGATGAGTACAATGATGTTAATGGGTATTAATGGCTTAATATATCACTTTCTCTGGAATACTGTACTTTAATCAGGATTATATTAAAGAGAATCAGAATGTCAAGAATGAATCTATATCACAGCTGGAATTGCAAGCCAAAGAGGGAGATAATCTTCAGTCTGAGAGCTTTCTCAGGGCTCTCATATACAAAGAGATAGACACCTTACCCCTGTCACCAAAGCTAGCCTGAATAGCCCAGCTCAGAGAAGTACTTAACACACCATCTTGATAGTAATGACTATACATACAGATTGTAAATGAAAAATATTCATGGCTACTAGTATACATGGCAAAATTTTTAAGCTTATGATTATAAAAGGCCTCTTAACATAATAATTATAAATAATGAGAAATCTCTAATTTATATGGAATTTATTTAAATAATACTAAAACAATCTGAACTTCATCTTGGCCATATGCTTGGGCTATAAATGACCTATAAGCATAGTCAATACATGAATTTTATTCCACTATACTTCTAATATCAAGATTTAATTTAAAATTTTTTCTTTGTGTAAGTCTCTCAACCTTAACTAGGTCATTGGTTGCAATGAGAAAGGAAAAAAAGTATTTGCATTTCTAGCAGCTCATATTTCAACCAGGCTTAGTTAATATGCTATCTCTAATAAAGTTGCAGCAAATGTGTCTTAAATGTGTGCTGCAGCTAAAGACAAAACAGTGGAGAATATCAGGAGAAAGTAGTTAGAAAGTTCATAAATCAGTGTACAATATGTATTCCTATGACTAAAAGGACTAACTATTTTCAGGTTAAGCAAAACCATTTCCCTTTAATACTGGTATAAATATTTGAGAGTATTATCTGAACTTGAATTACTGCTATTAAATTCCTATGAGCATTCAACATTTTAATTAAGGCAGAATATTTTTATATTAAATAAACAAATGATTAGCAATAAGAATAGACATTTAAATGGATCCTACGTCATAAATGTGCTTAGTTTTTCCCTTGATGCTAATAATAACAAGAATTCTGTTTTAGGTTTTTTTGTTTGTTTGTTCATTTGTTTGTTTTTCCTTATTGTTTGCCATGGCATAAAGATATATTTATGTAGACCTAAGCCAGGCATGTGCAACCTGTGGCCCAGGAAAGCTTTGAAAGTGGCCCAACACAGTTCTTAAAACATTAGAAGATTTTTTTTTGCAATTTTTTTGAGTTCATCAGCTATTGTTAGTGTTAGTGTATTTTTTGAGTGGTAGCACTTTTTCTAGGATGAGTTCACAAACTTAATTGTCATGCCTCATATGTGTGGCCCAAGACAATTCCTCGTCCATTGTGGTCCAGGGAAGCCAAGAGGTCAGACACCACTGATCTAAGCTTTCAGGAAGAATTTAGAGATGGCTTTAGAAAAAGTGACATCATTACCATAAATATGTATCTGAAGTATTTAAAGAGGTGGTTTCTCACAATTTTAATTATATTCACTGACTTTTCTGAGTAGAGAAACTTTCTGCTAGAATTCACTACTTATTGCTTACAATGTCTCATTCATTTCCACAGACTCATTTAGAAGGAAATTCTATCAGTAATCACTTTATACCTAAAGGTACTCAAATTGGAAGGGCAAGAAAATTTGTCTGTGTGTGTCTGTGTCTCTCTGGTAAGGAAGCAAAATGATTTGCAGAGCAAAAAAGAAAATCTGAGGCTTCTGCATAGCAGTGCAGTGTTAAAATCTGCCAGGAAATGACGTTTTGTGCCCAGTTTTTAAGATAACTTAAAAATTGTCCATTCAGGCTTGTTTACTCTCAGTGGATGCATGTGGGATCAACGAATACACTGTGCTCTTGGGTATCTGAAAGAATAAGCAGCACAAGCTTTACTACAGTCATCTTTATTTCCAGATTCCTTACAAGACCATGGGGTCAGTGGGCCTGATGATGGGCCAGAGAGACTAGAACTGACCACTGGCCGGGGCACCCAGATGCCTTCACGGTCCCTGGCATGTGGGTGACAACAGAATAGGGGTGTACTTTATTTGGGCTTAGTTCATGTTTTCCTGGGGTAAAGGGACTCAGACTTCTTCACAGACATTAAATCAAGTAATTCTTTTTTTTTTTTTTTTTTTTTTTTTTTTTTTTTTTTTTTTTTTTTTTTTTTTTTTTTTTTTTTTTTTTTTTTTTTTTTTTTGCTTTTTGGTATGTGGGTAGCTCCCTGGCTGGGAATCGAACCCAGGCCGCAGCGCTGACAGTGCCAGTGCTGAAGCCTTAAGCCACTACACCACCAGGGAACTCCCAAATCAAGTAATTCTTACAGAAGCTCTGCCAGCTAGTTTGCCCTATCATTCTAAGTGTACTAATGAGGTTGGAGTGATTAGCTAAACCATTAAACTGCAAAATCCAAGGTCATTCTAATAGCAAGTAAACCTTTAGACTTTTGATGGTGCGTGTAGAAAGAGTTCCCTGTACATAGAGTACTAATGATTTATATTTTCATGCCAGGAAGGCAAAAAATTAACGTTTTGAAAACAACCATGTTATTTCTGAAAGTTTTAGATTTCAACAGGAAGACAGAGGACATTCTATTCTCTGTCACCTCAAGGCATCCATCGAGGCTTAGCTCCTAGACTTTGATTTTGATTGTTAAAAGGTACACGAGGGCGGGATAGTGTTGATAGTATACCTTTCCTCCCCCCTTGTTTAAAATTTGGGGGGACACCTCAAAGCCTGAGGTGTTGGGGTGTGGGGTACAGTGTGTCACCTCCTGACACCAGGTGTGCTGTGCTTAGGTTAGAAGAAGAGGCTATAGCTTCAGGGGAAGTTTCCATGACAGCTGACTGCCTACACACCTGCAATGTGGTAATGTTATTCAGGCTCTTAATGCACTCTATCTCTTTGTCTTCACTGGCACGCACATACACAAAAGGACAGAAAACCACAAGACGCACTGGTATTTGAGCCTGGCCATAGGTCCTCAGAGGACACTGAAGGCCCGAGGAGCAGTGGTGCCCAACTCAGCAGTACAGGGGCCAGGGACGCGATGTCACATTCATCACAGCTTCCATCACAAACACTTCTGCAGTGAGTGGGTGCACTTGTTTAAGTGTGAACGAGAAGTGGGAATTCTATAACACTTCATTTATGGATTTCACAGCACTGCAATGGGAAATGGAAAAGATTGTTCGCAGGAGTCTCATAAAAGTTTTCTCCTAGACTAACTGCATTCCAAGACATATTTCAACTAAATTCTATGTTGAATAATGGTGACAATGTTAGAATGGATAACATTAACCGCTTTGTATGAATATATGATATGGATCTATACATACAAGTATATATAATCTTAGTAATGTTTAAACATACGTAGAGATACAAATAAAGTTTCATAAGTTCAAATAATAGAATTATAGTATATATTTCAATATGTAAATGTGTGTGTGTATGTACACACACACACACACACACACGCACACACACAGCCTGTTTATTCAAATCATCTTATCTTAAAATTGATGGGGACATTCAGGTTCTCTCATCAGCCCCTTTCTCTCCATGACTAACCTGGAGCTTCCCAACTAAAGGGTAACCAGGAACTTCAAATCTCAAGTACCTTATATCTAGGATTTTAAATTAGATTCACAATTTGCATTCCAAAATATAACATTTCATTCAATCATTCTTTGCAATGCAATCCAAAATGATGCTGCTAACAACAACAGTCATACATTAAGTAAGCAGGGATGTTCTGTTCCCTGAGTACACACACACACACACACACACACACACACAAACACACAACTTAGTTGCAACTCTCCACACTGCGAGTGAGAACACCTGCCCTTCTCAGTTCCACCACTGAGCATTCCTCAACCTTGGAGGAAGAGGTAGAAGGAGGAGTGGGAGGAAACCTTGGATTTGACTGAGTATTTACCCAAGAGACTGAGAATGAATCTCCAAGTAACAGAGATTACCTAGAAGTAAGTAGATGAAAATTTTCGGCTAGTAGGCAGAATGAGAAACCATTATATTCAGATTTCAAGATTTAACAATAAATACAATTGCATTTATTTTGCACACCTCAGGTTTATGACATGTTATGGAAACAACTGTGCAATTTTTAATTTCATTCACAATGTAAGATTTAAAACTAATACTCAGAAACTCTGGGAATTCCAAATGTTACTCAAAATACTTTTTTGAGTTGTACGTAAAGTATAAGTGAATGTAAAGCAGATTTAACGAAAAATTCTTGTGTCTTTAAAACCAAAGTTCAGTATATATTTTAATTAATATTCTTATAAAAGTTACTGTCTGAGAGTATCATAATGGTCTCGTTCTCACTATTTATTTTCAAGTAAATAAAAGGATTAGAGGATATGTTTTCTAGACAAACCAAAGAGACTATGCAGAATCACCTATGACAAATAATATTTCCTTGAGGATAAACCACACAAGATATCAGCTAAGAAATACATCTTTTAAATCTAATGTTAGGGATTGGGACATAAAATATAAACACAGGAATTACTTTGTCATAGAGAAAAATACAAGTTCTTTACATTTGCAATTGATTCAAGTAAAACTGAAACATTTTTTTTATTCTGCAACTGAATTTTTTTCCTTATCTTTCCCAGTGATGTGAAAATAAACTTAAAATGATTTTTCCTCTAATAAAACAGAAATTGACTTTGAACTTCATTAGTAACTTTTATAAACAAAAGTAAAGAAAAACATTTTCATTTTTATAATTCCCATTAGATATTGTTATTTTATTTGTCAAATCCCAGTACAAAATTTGAGGGAAGCCTTTAATAAATTGAATAGATTAAATTTGACAGCAATGTTCAAACTGTCTGAGGGAGAGCATGGGTCAAAATAAACTGAAAAGAGTATACAAGGGCTGTCCAGAAAAAAATCTAGCCATAAATACCTCTATTTTTCATATTACATGGCTGGACACCTTCTGGATAGTCTTCATATACCCACCGGCATAGGTGTTTAAGCATGTTACTCTTACTAAGAGTCATTGTCACTGATAGGAACGTCACATGGCCTCCTAATGTGCTGAGGCAGAAAGCAAAAACAATATTTCATCTATGAAATTCTCAGACCTTCCCTAAAACTAGTTATCATTCTAAATACATACAGGGTCCTGCAGAAATAACACCCAGCTTGAGTTATTACAATTACCATACATGCTTATGATTTTGTAATAAAAGATTTGGTATAGATTATAAGCTCCTAGAAAAGGGCATTACTTCTGTACATGTTAAGGTGAATAAATGTAGGGGTCATGCTTTTTACCCCATGTAAAGAATGACTCAATCAGATAATCTCCAAGTATTAATATAATGAACTGAGAATCACAAATTCACATAAAAAGGCTCAGTTACACAGTGTGTAAACAAAAGATCTATGTTCTTCAACATGGTCTAAAGAGCAGGAAATACCTCAAAGGAAAACTGAGCTACAGACCTTGTCCTATAATTACACCCACCCTGGTCTCTCCCACTGCCCCGTCAGGGTAGAGGGTTCCCAACCTTCCAGGTTTCCTAACAGTACTTCCCGTATGGTGCCTGCTTCCATGATGCATAATTATTGTGACCACTGAAAACGGTGGCAACCAACACATTACCAGAAGGATACCCGACCCTCAATAATAGGAAAAGAGAATCGAGTCCAAATGTTGGATATAAAAGAGTTTATTCTTATTGGCAGAATTCTGTTTTATTCTTGATTCTTATCTATGGGAACCACAGGCTTATCCCAAGATTTTTATTAAAGGAGAAATGCCAATATTTAGAGTAAACCATAATTTTTAATTAGTATTTATTCTTAGTCACAAAGCATCATGAAACTCATCAATAAATGCTGTGGTTTCATTGACTTTCACTATCGCTATCTTTTCCCTGTTTGGGGGCAGCTGGCAACAGAGAAAAGAACCCTTGTAGCTCTGTCCTTGGCTACAAATTTTCCACGTAGCAGTGTGGACCATTTGTCCTGCATGGTTCCTTGGAATTTCTCTTCACAATTTTCCTCAGGATTCCATTTACATCTCTTCTGTGTTAGATTTCCCGTCCCCTGTGTCCCGTGTTTTCTTCCATCTTGATTTGCTCCTTCAACTTGATGGATCTTACCTTCCCGTAATTTTCTAGAATAGAATGTGTCTCCTGTTTGATAATGTCTGTTTTCTACCCCCTCATTCGATTGATGTTTTTGGCTCTGCATTGAACTCTACATAGGAAATAATATTCTTTATGATGTTAGGAGGAGCTCTCCAGTTTTCTAGCTTACAGAGTTGTACGATTTCTAACACTTTGTATGTGATTTGTGTTTCCATCTGGAAGCTTTGTGAATCATCCCTGTACCTAATTCTGAAATAATATTCTTTCTGATGTTAAAAGTAACTCCATTTTTCTAACTTACAGAGTGTATATAATTTTTAATGTTTTGTATATGATTTTTCCATCTGGAAGCTTGTTTTTCCCTGTGTGCTGTTCTGAAATGATGGGCCTTAGTATGTAGGTCTATCTTCATTGACAGTTTAAGGCCTCCTGTGAGCCCTTTCAACCTGGACATTCATGACCTTCAGTCTTGTGGAAATGTCTTCAATTATTTTCTTGATGTTTCCTATCTTCTATTGTCTCTGTTCATGTTCTCTGTGAACTTCTATTATTGCATTTTAGATTTTCTAGACTGTTTTCTAAATTTCTTATCTCCTTTCACCTGTTTTCAGTCTTTTGGTTACGTTTTCTGAGCTATTTCTCTAACTTTATTTTTAACTCTTCCACTGAGATTTTTTTCACCTTTGTCATCATCTTTTTAAAACTCCAAATAATCTTTCTTGTTTTCTGAATGCTGTTTTTCCCCTAGCATCTTGTTCTCAGTCCATGGATACACTATCTTAACTCTCTGAA
Source organism: Lyroderma lyra (assembly GCA_004026885.1). Lineage (NCBI taxonomy): Eukaryota > Metazoa > Chordata > Mammalia > Chiroptera > Megadermatidae > Lyroderma > Lyroderma lyra. The sequence continues at coordinate 70,660 of PVJL010002775.1, forward strand.
ATATTCACAATAGGCTTTGGAAGATTTCTTTTTCCTCAATAGCTTCTTTTTCTGCCAGGTTGTTTTTTCTTTGTGTGTTCTGCTTTTTATCTTTCATCTTGAAGGTCTTTCCTGGTAGGAAGTTCTGAACACACGGGTGAGGCTTCTTGACTTTAAGCTTCATGATCACGTGATCGGGTTGGGCCATTTATCTGAAAACTAAGATGTCAGTGATGTTAGGTGTTTTCTCTTACGCTGCTCAGACTCCTCAAAGGAGAATCTTCCTGTGTCCTCTCAGAGCATTGGAAGTCAAGTCAGCATCTCAGTGCTCAGCATCTAATGTGTGTAAATTCACCTAAGCCTGTTGTTTTCAGGATGGTGAGCATATGATTTATCTGGGCCTGGTGGTCTAAAATCTCATCTCTGCTCCCTCCATGGCCTCCCTTTTTTGTTGTGGAATCCATTTGAAATTTTCCTTCTTAAAGTATTAAATTTGAGGAGTATATTACCATCTCATTGACCAGATCTAGTCATCGATTCATTTATTGTTCAGATATGATAGAAGTTCACATAATATGATTTCTATATACAGATGGGAAAACTTTGTTTCAGTGATGGTACAGGCTCTTCTAAACTGTAAGCCCCCACATATACCTGGGAACCCTAATAATCAACTTATTTTTCAATGTGTAACCTTTTGTAAAGTTCCAATGCCAAGAAAGTAGAGCCAGCAGACAGAAATCAAGCCAGTGGTTATAAACAGTGAACACATAAGGCTCCTGGTAGATATTTAAGGTAACTACAAGCTTAACTTTCACTTCCTTTCTGTGCTATTATTTAGAAATAACTTTAATTTTCTTAAAGAAATTAGGTCAGGGAAGCATAATGAGCTATAAGTACTGGTAACACTCATAAGACATTCTTGTATGGTGGCATTTATTTTTTTCACACTATGTACTCATTTTTCATGTGATTTCTCCTGGTATCTGCATTTTAATTTATTACAATTGTTCTCTTCTATTTGGCATATTCTATCAGTGTTTTTTATTTTCCTTTTTTTCCTTCTACTTGTTCAACTCGTCTTCTACAAGTTTCTTTCCCCTGCTTTCAGTGACATCTCCTCAAGACCAGTGACATCTTCTAGCCGAGCTTCACAATTACTAATAAATAAACCAGTAAGTGATTTTCTGAGTAAAACTAAGTGTCTCTGTGTGTGTGTGTGTGTGTGTGTGTGTGTGTGTGTGTGTGATGAAAGAATGGATAAATATAGGAAATAAAGCATGAGATGTGTAAGAAGCCACCCTCATGAATATTTTATGGTTACAAGGTTTCCCATGCAGATCAATTATGTTAAATGTACATAAAAAGTAAGATAAAAATGTGGAACATGTATCCCTGATTAAACGCGCTCCAGCTGGCACTTGGCCCTCACGTTGCTACTGTCAGGAGTGACGAGCATTCTGCAACATCCACATTCACAGTGTTAGTGGCGTGTTTGTAAGTCTGTCTAGATAAATAGTTGTTCTGCTCCTGTTATCATCACTAACAAAAATAACATGCTGGCAGGATTTGGGTTTGAGTTGCTGTCCTTTATCGGCCAAATTACTGTTTTATAATTAGAACAGACATACTTTCAATACTGAAAGCAGTTTGGTAACAGCCAATATTTACTGAGAATTCACTATAAGCCATGTCATATACAAAGAACATACAATATTATCTTTCATCCCTTGAAATCTCTGTGAGGTATTTGTAATTACTCTGCATATTTAACAAGTAAAAACTGGGTCTTAGATTAACAATGTGCCCAAGGCCACTTGGCTGAAAAAATGTAGAATCTAGTTCTCTTGGCTCCAATGTCCGTGCTCTCAACTATGATGCTTTACTGTCTATAATATTGGAAAGAATATACAATTATTCATTGCAATTAATCCATTAGATTCAGTTTCAGGCATGAAACGTAATCTGAGTTGTGGTTTTGTCGTCTGTGAAATGGGGAACCTCATACTTGCATTACAAATTTGTGGTGAAGTGAAATAGAATCTATAAAAGCACTTAGCAAATGGCTGGTGCCCAGAAAATGCAGGCTTGCTTTTTTCTTACCATAAATGGAAGAGTTGAGCCTCTAAGACTGAGGAAAGGAATGCTCCTCACTCCCAAACCCTTTAAATTACCTGGCCTAAATAGTAGTAGTGGCTTCGAAGAGGTGTCTTGTCTGAAAAAGCTGTCTGGGATAATCAAAGTCAATCTCTATAAAAAGACAAAATTTCTTTGAACTTCCTAAAAGTTTTTAGCCAATGCCACTTAAATTGGCCATTGATTCTATACTGTATTCTACTGTTTTCTACTGGCCTTCATGGATGGATGTTTTCTCCCTAAAATGTTTATTAATGTTTGGGGGAATATTCCTCAGGTTCTTGTGTGTTCTCTACTGTTTATAGTAGTTGACAGTTATAGCTTTTGAATAAAAAACTGGGACACAAAGCCTGACAAATGAGTAAGTTTAAGAATTTGTTAATTTACATATGGAGCTTGTTAACATACAAATTTAATTTAATTAGTTATACTTTTAACTGATTGCCTCTATTGGAAAGAAAAAGAAAATCTGTGAAAACTAGATTGTCCCATCAGATCATAGTGTATGGCTATGGCACTCTCTGTCCCTGGTGTAGTCCTGGTGACCCCTTACCTCACTTTCACCTAAAAATCACAGTGTTTTTAGAATCAAGGAGAGATTTCCAGACTTAATACCCACAATATAGACTTCTAGGTCCATGGAAAATGGACCATTACACTGAATGCTCGAAGTAGCGACTCGAAGAGCAATCTAATAGCAATTAAATAGCCGCTGTTTTTTCCTATCCCAAGGTTTTCATCTAAAGATAGTACAAAGAATACATGCTAAAACGTACTTCTTTTGATCTAGAGAGCCTGACCAAAAACCCCAATACATTCTTGTAATAGTAAGAGCATTACCAAGAGAAAAAACCCATCACATTTGACAGTTTCCTAATAAATGGTCTTCAAAGTCTGTAACTAAATAAATAAATGGGCAACAGATTGTGGAAACAGAAATACTGTGGGGTTGGGGTGAGTAAGGAAGGGGGGGGGTGAGGAGGGGTTTGCCTGTACTGTGGCTGTATTGATTCAGCACAGTCCCAGCAAGAGGGCTGCTGCTTTTCAGGAAGAGAAAGACTGTCACCAAGGTGTTAACTTTTAAGGAGACTATGAATCTGAGTTGTGTTCAGGTAAAAGATTCAAGTCTAGTTGCTTTCACTGTGATTTTCAATTATCTCCCAATTATGGATTTGCCTTACAATACTAGAAAAAAGGCATCCAAGATAGTAGGTGTGACATCCACCAACACATTATAATAGTCATGAATATTTACATAATTAATCGCATTGCTTTAATAGAAACCAAAAGCTGTTAGATATTCAAGGGGGAAATCAACAAATCCAAAATGATAAAGAGCATTTAACACAACTAACTTAGAAACTGTTGAAGGCAGTAATGACACAGCGGATTTGCAGCTCATCATGGCAAAACTAAATGTAAATTTTTAATCCAGGGAATAGAAAATACATATTATTTTCAAAGACCTATATCAACTTTACAAAAATGACATAGGTTAGACCAAAGTAGTCTTCAGTAGTCAAAAGCAGAAGCCATGCAGACCACACTCTTATATTATGATGCAATAACTGTAAAGAATAGTAAAAGAAAAAAAAAAGCCCATGGTTATTGAAATTTAAAAAATACTTTTCACAGTGACGAAAAGAAAGAAAGCAAAACTGAAATAAAGAAAACATTGCCCTCAAAATAAACTGTAATGTTCTAGTAATTGCAGAAAAATAGACCTAGAGAGCAGAGCAAAGTCCAGAAGCAAACACAGGTATATATCAGAATATAGTATTTATTAAAGATGAGTTTTTGGTCCAATGAGGGAAGAATGTCTAATTGCAAATGGCTACCCAGGTAGAAAAGGAAACAAAGCTGTAATGCCTTTTCATACTCTAGGTAAACATAAAGCTTATCTGGATTAAAAAGTTATTTTTAAACTATGATAACATTAAAAGAAAATTTAGGAGGCATATATTGTAATACTATAAAGGAAGTGGCCTTCTTAGGAAAGCTACACCTTCCCAAAGTCATAAAGAAAAAAATTTGATTATATGAAAATGTATAACTCTAACATGGAAAACAAGTTGTCCCCCATAGAAACTATTGTTTACCATAACTGACAATAGGATCCTATTCAGGACATATAAAGAGTACCTATAAATAAATAATTACCTACAGTGAGAGACTCAATATACCGATTGGAAGGCCAGCCCATGCATAAAAATAGAGCTCTGACCCATCCTCTAGAGCAATTGGCCCAGGAAGTCCATTATCCCTACAGCAGCCGAAAACAGCCAAGATTTCAAGCGTCCCTCCTTGTCCCGGGCTCCTTCCTTGGCCCAGCAGGAGAAAGCTAACTGCAGCCCTAACCACTCATTCCGCAGGACGCCCTGCTTCTGCTTACCCAGTCCGGGCACACGCAGACCTTCCCCCAGACCTTCCCCCTGCCCACCCTAGAGCTTTCCCTCTCTCTTGCCTGCCTTTGAGTTTCTGCCAAACACAGGTGAGGGTGGCAGATAGCAAGGTCGGAATAAATAGACTTTTCCTGTTCTCATTTGGGTGGTCTTTATTTATTTCCAAAATGGAAACTCTGTTCATGAATTTTTAGGCATGTAAATTTATAGATGAAAATAAACATAGGAAAGGCACGTCCCTGATTGCACATTGATTGGAGATAGGGGGAGGTGGTCTCTGAGATCTAGGGGTTTCCACTTTTCCCCCCAAACATATCTGTACAATTTAAGAAAAGGCCCAGCCAGGCCCTTCTGCTGCATTCCACTCTTCTAACTCCCACTCAGACATAAAACACTATGGTTCTAGTGCCGTTCCAGTGGATTCCAGCAAGGTATAATAAGAGTAAAGTAACACAAAACTGTAGTTTAAGCTGTAAGATTCTAGGAGACTCTCTTTCTGTAATCTACCGGTATCGTAAGTGCTCTGCCCAGCGCTGAAACAGCCCGGGGCACTCATTCTTTGCTCGTTGTACACTCTCTAAAGGAATCAGCGAGCTGAGAGGTCAGTCCACGCCTGTCTGAAAAACAAGTAACTCAGGATGATCACCAGAGCCAGGGTGGACTGTATCTAACCTGTGTGGGCTTTGGGTTGGGTTGGGTTGGGTTGGGTTGGGTTGGAGTTAGTACGTTTTCAAAATGTGCCAGATTATAATGCTCACTGAAAGGAAGCGGCCATAATCAAGTGAACTAAAAACACATGGAGACTGAAGTCCCAGATGACTTTCTCTCAAACTACAGTGACAGGACAGGAAGCAGAGTCAGGGCCACAGGAGAGAGGGACGCAGGCCTGGGAAGCCTGTGGCCTCTTGAAACCATTTCATTTGGGGAATTCGGTGCATAAAATGTACACTGAGGCTGATGTTTTGTTGGCAGTGTTTTTAAATAATCAGTGTCTGCTAGGATTCTCTGAGGCCTAAAGAGGCCCAGGCCAATTTTGTTTATTAAAAAGAAAAGAATAGAAAAAAATGCACAAACAGGAGGCAGCGTAGTGTCAACATGTCAAATGTTCGGTCCTGACTATGCTTATGTGACTGCCTAACAATTTGGAGGTAATGTTTGTGAATGAAGCCTGGGCCCAAGGAGGAGAAGAGAGCCAAAGTCTCTCTCTTTTTTTTTTTTTTTAAATTCATTTTTATTGTTAGACTTACTGGGGTGACATCTGTTAACAAGGATTACATAGGTCTCAGGCATACAATTCTACAGTGCACTGTCAGCTTGTTGTATAATCGGTTCACCACCCAGTGTGAGTTCTCTTTCCATCACCTTATATTTAGCTTCCCCTCCCTCCTCTCAAAGATGAGGGTCCATCCAATTAAGATGGAGTAGTACATGTAATTATCTAGAAATTATTTGTTTCCCACATTTTGCTCTAAAACAGGAGTCTTCAATCTTTTGGCTTCCCTGGGCCACACTGGGAGAAGAATTGTCTTGGGCCACACATAAAATACACTAACACCAACAACAGCTAATGAGCTTTAAAAAGTTTGCAGAAAGGTGGTGAACTGATTATACAACAAGTTGACAATGCACTGTAGAATTGTATGCCTGAAACCTATGTAATCCTTGCTAACAGATGTCACCCCAATAAAAAAAAGTTTGCAGAAAGAAAAAAAAATCTCATAATGTTTTAAGAAAGTTTACGAACTTGTGTTGGGCCACATTCAAAGCTGTACTAAGCCTCATGAAGCCCAAAGGCCACAGGTTGGACAAGCTTGCTCTAATTAGTGTAGATTTTCTTATTTTTAAGGGTGAATTATCTTAACTAACCGGTGTACTGGTAAAACCAACGTTTCCATTTTTGGGTAATTTTTGTTTGTTGCATTTTGCTATGTGTATGCTTTCTTTAGTCCATTACCCACAATTGATGGAAGCTTCTAGGCTGCCCTTATGCAAACACCTCTGTGTTACCTTCCTAAGCAATCTAAGATAACAGAAATGTTCTCTCTGACTACCCTTCAATCTTATACTTTAAAAAATTCTGGTTAAAAAAAGCATAGCTAAAATCCAAGTGGCTTCTACCTCTAGTCCAGCCTAAGGTCTTTGAGCAAATTTTACCCAGTTCAGATACTTTATTCTGAGAAGTAGAAATGTTAGATAACATATTCTAATTTCAAAGAGAAAACATTATCACAGATGTCAACAATAAAGTTACTAGGAAGACTGTAAATTCTTGGAAGGCAAACTGAAAGTAATTTGTCCCCCATAGAATCTCAATGAGTTTCAGTTAGTAATTTATAAAGATGTTTTTCAGCAGCAGAACAGTGCGGTCCAGTGAATAATAACCAAGTAGCAAAAATATTGAAAAACAGTTTTCAAACTAGTGCAGACAAGAACTGTTAGGACCTTTCCAAGTAAAAGTGATTGGAAAAGTCATGGAATCATTTCATGAATCCCAGAGAGTTTTATTCTTCTTTTTCAATGTATTTATAAATATTTAATGAATGAATTACAATATGTATAAGTCCTGACTCTTGATTATAACTAAAGACTATATCTAAAAAGAGAAGCTTCTTTGGGGGTTACTTATAACTGAAAGTACATTGTTGCAGTTTGGGATATTGGTTTTGCCTGACATATATTTCTGGTTTGCATTAATCCATATTTGTTAGTGGTCAAAGAACAACTTCTCTGAGATAAACATGGACGCTAGCTCTAAAATATGTTCACCCTACTTTCCTCCAGCTCAGACACAACCCAAATTTACTGCTGGACCTTTTGTATCAGGGGCTTTTTCAAATCCCATCTTTTCCAGGGAGTACAAAACCTTTTTCCTGGGAGCAGATCTAAGGCCTGTGTCTCATATCCAATAGCATTCATGTTTATAACATCCACATAAGTGTCCTTCCAACAAAAGAGCAATATGAACTCCCAAGCATCAAAGTAACCATCATGCTAATTCCTTTATGAAACAATATGTCCTGTCAGACTCTAAATTCCTGTTTCCTCTTAAATACATAACAGGTTGATACCATGGAAGGAGAAGTGTTATGGACTGAAGTATACCCCCAAAATTCATATGTTGAAGGCCTAACCCCCAGTACCTCAGAATGTGACTGTATTTGGAAATAAGGTGCTTAAAGAGGAAATGAAATTAAAATTAGGTCATTAGCGTGGGCCTTAATCTAATATGACTGGTGTCCTCACAAGAGCAGATTAGGACACAGACGCTTTACAGAAGAAAGACCATATGAATACACAAGTAGGACAAGACAGCAGCCATCTGCAAGTCAAGGAAGGGAAGTCTCAGAAGAAAGTCACCTGCCAACATTTTGATCTCAAACTTCTAGCCTCTAGCATTAGGAGAATATAAATTTCTATAGTTTAAGTGACCCAGTCTCTGATACTTAGTTACGGTAGCCCTAGCAGACTAATACAGACTAATATAGAGGATAAGACCTATGTTTATGACCCAGCACTGCACTTTACTTGGACAAGTGACTTAAATCCTCAAAATATCAGGATGTATATCACCAAAATGGACATAATGTTTCCATCGAAACCTCCTAACAGTTTTACGGCTTTAAACTCTGTCTCTGCATTGCTGACTTTAAATGTCAGTCTCCTGCTTTTTTCCTAAATACACACTCAAAGCCCTCTGCCTATCACATCTCCACCAGGAGGTCTAACAGACATCTCAGACTTAATGTGGCCAAAGCAGAACTCCTGGTATTCTCCACAAAAACTGAATTCTCCCCAGTAACTGGAAACTCTAACTTTCTAGTTGCTCAGGTCAAATCTTAGAGTCATGCTTACTCATCTTTTTTTTGATGCTCCACATCAAATTTATCACCGAATCCTAGCGGCTCTACCCTCAAACCATGTCCAGATCCATGAATTGAGAGAATAATCAATAAAACTGTATGTAAAGTACAGATATGAATCTACTTTAAAACAGAAAACACTATAAATACAATCAAAGGACAAGTGACAAACTTTGAGACAACATTGTGACATGTATCTCAGATAAAGGCTAATATCCCTAATATACCATGAATTCTTTTGAGAGAAAAAAATTTTCTGTAGGTAGAAAAATAGGCAAGAAGCATGAACAGATGATTCACAGAAAGGATCTAAAAGGTTCTCTTAAATGTACGAAAAAATGTTGCATTTCCTAATAAATAGAGTGCAAATTAAAACTACACTGAAATACTATTTCTCATCAGATTGGCAAAGATTCAAAAGCTTGACAATACAATCTCTTGGTGAGACTGTGGTGAAACAGGCACTTTCATATATTGCTGTTCAGAATGTTAAATGATATCATCACTCTAGGGGGCAATTTGGCATTAACATACAGAATTACATATGAATTTATTAAATGGTCAGCAGTCTCACTTCTGGAATTTATCCTGAAGCACACATTCATCAATCAAACATACATATGCACAATGTTATTCATTTGCAGCATCATATGTAAATGTAAAACATTGGAAACTTTCTAAATGTTCAAGCATAAGAGATTAGTTGGATAAATTATTGTATTACACATGGAATACTATATAGTTGTAAAAAATAAGAAAGATCTCTATAAACTGATGCACACCAATTTCCAGGAGATATTAAATAGAAAAAGCAAAGTACAGAAGACCATATTTAGATGCCAAAATTTTCATAATAAGGAAGATAAAATAAGAAAATATGAATGTTTTCTTATAATTACAAAAAAAAAAACACAAGACGAACAAAACGCACCAGAACAATAAACCCAGAAAATAATGAATATGGTAGCCAGCAAGAGTAATGGTGGGAGGGATAGAGGAATAGATGATGCTTCTCTGAGAATATATCATTTTGTATGATTTTGATTTTTGAAAGCATGTTAATAATCCTACATTTGTAAAAACTAAATCTAAATCAATAAGGACAGAAAAATAAAATTGACACTGAAAGCAAACTGAAACAAACGAATCTAACTTTAAGTGAGATGAATGCCACAATCACACAGGAGGCAAGGAAGGGAAAGAAAGAGGAAGGAGAAGGGTTGTCAGATACAGCAAGAAAAAAATGAAAAAGGACACCAGTTAAATTTGTATTTTGGATACATAACCAATCATTTTTTAGTGTATGTCCCCCGCGTATGTGCCCACCCACCACCCTTTCCCCTCCTTACCTCTGTGTTCTCATCTTGTATCACTCACTCACTCAGCTCCTGACACCCGGACCTTCCTGCTCTTCCTTAGACGTGCCAAGCAGCCCCCACTTCCGGCCTTTGCACATGCTCACTCTTGTCCCTCACTTTAGCAGTCTGGTCAGAGGTCACCATTACTGCAAGCTCTTCCCTGCCTACTGCACTACTTTTTCCTCTTACTTTGACATATTGTTGTTTTCTCTAGCATGTACAGGACGACACATATGTACCCATATAAAATATAGGGTGTGTGTGTGTGTGTGTGTGTGTGTGTGTGTGTGAACATGGCACTGAGGACATGCTCAATAACCATTTGATGCATGAAGGAATGGTATTGTTGGGCTACTTGAATGAATACAGATGTGAAGCCCCTGACACTGAGCCAATGTTATTTCTCATCCTTTATCACTCTTCTTTGCATATAGGGATTTTTCTTTTCAAAGCCTAGAACCTTAAAACCAAGAAATTCAGAAAAAACAGGGCAAAGAGAGGTGTTCTGCCCCCAAACTCTTTGTGACTAATCAATTCTTCTTTAAGGCCTCAAGGAGCTATTTTTCCAACTATGGCTTTTTCATTTAAAATGGTAACCCCAGGTCTCATTTTCTCCTTTCTCCCATGCAAAGATGTGAAGGTCACCCACCTAGCATACTCTTCAGTTGATGCAAAATACATTTAGAAGCAGCAACCAAGGCACTATAAAAATGAAGATGAATTGAAGTTATTTATATTCAGTAAAAATGTGTTAGAGGAGTAAGGTAAGAAAAATGCATCTCTCTAGCAGGAATGCTTTACACATGGTTAAGAAATACCCATGGGCCACCAACCACCAACTGAGATTTCAACCGTACTCTTCCCAGGAGCAACTGGGCTAGGCAACAGGCAGGATAATAGGGATGTGCCTAGGGCACTTCCAAAACGGGGGCAACCCAGGGGTCTGAGGAAAAACTTGAAACAATTATATATTATATATCCACGATAAACAAGTACATATAAAACTAATCACCGAATTAAAGCGATAACCAATGGAAATATAAATACTTCATGAGTTTGTCATTCTTATTTTATAGTTTAGTCTCCTTTAAGTTTCAGTTAGGGAGGAGAGATGCATCTTAATCTTTTCTAAGCCTCAACTTCTCAAGGTGGTCATTTGGCCTTTTTCTAGATGACCATTCGGCTCATCTGCAGATGTCAACTTCATCCTACATTGGTTAAAACCTTACTTTTCCAGGTAATGTCTTCTCCTCTGACCCAATAGAGCAACTTTAGAGCACCTCGAAGCTTCTGCCAGCTGCAGATAATCTTGATAGTGCTCCAAAATAAAAATACACAGCCCTTGTAACTTCTTTTGAGGGGAGAAAGTGTCACAAATGAAAAAGAAAGAAGTACTAACATTTAATTCCCTTCAATACAGCTTTTAGCTGGTGCTGACACCCTTGATGGAATTCTCTTAACGGCAGGTGTATAAGCAGTACCACCGACCCAGGGGCATTGTGTCAGCCCTGGTGGGCTGAACCACCACGGAAGTGTTTTTGTTTTTTTACGTCTTATTTTTATTTAAATCTGGGTTACTCAATACTATTGCTCTAAAAATTATTATAAATCTAACAAGATTTATAATAACAAATATTTGAACCATAATCTTCATGATTCAAGGATTTAACTTTTCATTGTTTTTATGAAATTTGGATCGCCCATGATCATGTTTTCTCTTTCCAGCTCGAGTTTTGTATCATTTAATAACACTGTGTTTTTCATACTGCCGGTCATGAAATCCATTTTGTGGGTCATAACAAGTAGTTTCTTAATAAAATAAAATAAATAGGAAATACCAGAGTATAGCTATAGGAAGTGAAATTATGTTTTACAGAACTTCTGTTTCAAAAAATGTCACTGTGTATCTATAGACTGTATAGGTGTTAGGCTGCACTATAAAATGTCCTTCGTACTGTGTGTTGCAATAAAAAAAAAGCATGAAAGCTATGGATTTAATATTTGCACTTTCCTAAGAAATCAGCAGGCATTCAATGTAACAAATAAAATCTAATTCTTAGAATAACTGAAAAAGAAGCAATACTGTCTATCTATGTGAACTGATTTATAGACAGACATTCAAAAATATTAATGTTTCTAAAGAAAAATAGGTACTTTACTACAAAGAAAATATAGTAGACTCTCAGTTAACTGGCACCCATGCTGGATAAATGTAGTATTATTTCTTCAACTTTTTTTCATTTGCTTGAGAGTGTCAGTTGCTTGAGTTCTGGGAAATGGAGAGTCTACTGTATGTTTCTAATTTTTTTGAAAATCGAATCCCTAACTTGTTTTACAAGTTAACCATAAAAAAAGTCTTACTTACTGTAAATAAATATTTAAACTAGGATTTATGAAGGCTGGGCTTTATTGGCATTTGATGACTAATTTGAAAATATTTTTATTAAAATAAGATGCAGACAGATTTATTGGGATTGAAAAATCTTAACAGAGGCCTTCCCAGGGCTTATTTCACTGTGACAAAAACCGTAATGAATCTTAAGTGAGGGAAATGACATCTTTGGCATCTTAATAACGGGTGATAGCAAAGTGGGTACTTGATAGATGCTGCCCTGGTCTTTACCCCTGCTCTGGAACCTTCAGGGGCTGCAGTGTTAGGATTCCACAGAGAATCAGGCTGTAGAGGGAAAGCAGCTTTGATACCCCACGGAAGTCCACACCAGTAGAACAAGACACCATCTTGGGGGCTCTCTAGGACAGAATGAAAAACCTAGGAAGTTGCACATACAAATTTACCCTCAGGATATTCCAGAGGCAGTCACAGCAGTAATATTAAGGGTATTTCCTAAGAACCACTGAGATGACCCTCTGACTTCTGAAACAACCTGTGTACTGGGAGTTATCCTCTGTGCCAGTTTAGGATACAGTGCTCTGACTGTGTCTCTTCAGTCCATTTTACTATCTGGTAACTGCTGTTTGCCAGGATTTAAGAAACTCATTTGTCCCTATCTTATTCCAAGGAACCCTTTTAGTGAATGTCATCCTGTCTTTGAATAAAAAATTAACATAGAATATGGTACCCGAGTAAGAACTGAACAGTAGTATCTGCATCTTCATTTGATGCCTTTGGAAAAAATTCTTGGTGTAAAAATTAATTTAGACTATCAATAACAATATTTGAAACTCATTGACCAGCCTCTAGAAATCTTGCCAAGTCATTTCAAAATGGCATAGACTACAAATGAAAAATGGAAAATGCTGTTTTTGCTGGGAACAAGTCCAAGAATGTAAAGCACTCCTAAAATTTATTTCACAGCATCTAGGTATTTCTGCTCTCATTCTCTCTTGCAAAGAGTGGTGTAAGTGCAAAAGCTAAGTTCCTAAACCTGAACTCTGTAACTAAACCTTCACTAGAGAGACCCCTATGAGACAAGATGGTGTAAATATTAACATTTTAACAGTGTGTACAGCTTAAACTTTTACACTATCCTTTCATACATTTCTCCACAGATATCAGAATAGGACCTGCTAATGGTAGGGCATCCTGGTGTTCCAAACAAAACCCAGCAAGAAAAGTTTTGAGAGTTATAGAGCTTTTGTTAAGCATGGTAGACAGAATAATGCCCCATCAAAGATGTCTACATCCTAATCTCCAGAACCTGTGAACGTGTAACCTTACACAGCAAAATGGATTTCATAGGTGGGATTAAGTTAAGGACCTTGAGATGAGAAATTTATCCTGATTGTCTGGGTGGCCCAGCTAGAGGGGACCTTATAAAAGGAACACTGGAGAAGTTCGTCAGAGAGAGAGGAGATGTAAGGACCAAAGCAGGAGTCAGAGAGGAGAGAGGACCCACTGCTGGCTCTGAAGATGGAAGAAGGGGTCGTGAGCCAAGGCAGGCAGGCAGCTTAGAAGCTGAGAAAGTAAAGAAACAGATCCTCCCCTTAAAGCCTCCAGCAGGAAACAGCCTGGCCAACACCTTGAATTTAGCCAGTGAGACATTTCTGACTTCTGACCTCCTGAAGAGTAAGAAAATAAATCTCTGCTATTCTGTTCACTGGGTTGGTGGTATTCACAGCAGCAATAGGAAACTAATTTACCAAGCTTCTAAAATAAAAGAAAAAAGAAGTGGGGAGCCCCTGCTAACATTTTTACTAGGGGGAAGTGTGTTTGGTTCTTACAACAGCTGCCATGTTCCCCTCTCCCCATCCCAACCCCAAACAGGCCTTAGTCCAAACAGGTATTCAACAGTTGCTACTCACTTAATAGCAGAAAATGAAGGCTGAAAATTTTCCTCACTCGCCCAAATAACCTGAAAAATTCCATGATGAAAAATTTCTTGACATCTCAGAAAAAGTACAATTTTAGAGAGGTAAAAATACACAACAAACTGGATGCATGCAAGTCTTACACTTACTAGAACATATGCAAACTACTGAAGTTTATAAATAAATTCGGTCTCCATGATATCTTAATTTCTAGGATTTCTCAGACTCATCTTTGCTTACTCATCTTTGTTCATATAGAAGTTTCTAAAACAGGAAAAGCAAAGAGGGATAGACTCAATTAGTTTCTCTTTCTTATATCTCCACTTTATTACCAGGCTATTTCTCATATTAAATATATATTTTACTACTTACTTTGGACTAAATCAAGTGATTAAGTTGAAATACAAATCAACCACATTTCAACAAATAGGGTTATTTGGCCATTTTAAATAAAAACTTGGTAAAGTAGTCTCTCCATCATTAAAACTTCAATCCATGCTGTCAGAGACATTTATTCTCCAAATACTATTTTGTCCTTCTTATTTTAGAATGTATCACTAAATACTCTCTCTTAGCATCTTACTCACTTACATTAGTGGTGCTTCAAACTAGAAAAGGTAATATATAAATATCACATGGTTTTAATAATCTTTTAGATTTTCATGTCCCACCAAAAAATATTAAGAAGAAAAAGGAATATTAAATTCTCTAGAGTTCGATATTTCTGCCGTAATCTCAATAAGGCAGATATTTCTTCAGGTTCAGTGAAAGTACTCATCAAACATGAAGAAAAATCTTGTTAAGTCAAATTTGCATAAGATCTGAAATATGAAAATCCAAATCATAGAATTCAAGAGCTTGCAGGGAAACCTAGGAGATTATTATTTCATTTTATCCTGGCTATAAGTTTCTCTTTTCAAGTGAAAGTGGCCCAAGTGTAAAATACAGCCTGAAGTACAGAAAGTTCATACAAGAAAGTATTCACCCTAAAAACTTGCAAATGTAGAAGCCCCATGCAGCAAGCTAGCAGTGGAATGAAAAACAACCTCTCAAAGAAAGGTCAAGAGATGATTCGGTATGAAAAATCTCCAGGGAACTGTCACTTTGTGAAAAGGAAAATGACAAAAGTGACAAATTTCAGAGAGCCTGAGAACAAAAGACAAAGGTTGAAAAACATAGAATAGAACCAACCTGCCTTCTTCCTGAGACACCATTCAAGGTCATTTCCCCAGAATCCCTTCGTTCTCCCCTAAAGAAAAAAAAAGAGGAAATCCTTGTCCCAGATTATTATGTCTAACCCGAAACAGGTGCCTCCTGACAGAGGTGAAGGTGAGAAGACAAGAGGTCTGGGTGTTTGGCTGGCAGCCCATGGCCCCCAGCCTTATTACCCAAGGTCCTTGAGGGACTTTCTTCAATATTAAACACACACCAATGTGCCTCATAAGGGTCTCCTGAGCAATAATTAGGAAGGTTAAATCCACACACTTAACACATAGATTCAGACACACATACACAGAGACACACATTCACACATGTGCATGCACACACATAAACACACAATAAGGAGATATTAAACCATTTCCCAATTGGTGGCAACCTGCCATGGATGTCACTGTCGGGGAATCCTTGCCTCCTCCTTCTTTCCCATCATTTTTTTTGTCCCTTTTCATTTCCCCTATCCCCCCAGCTAGCTTTAAAGGCATTAGTGGGGAGTATGCAAAACATTTATTTACACCACTGATACTATTCAGCAATTTAAAAGTTTCCCAAGCCTTGTCCGTTGTCAGGTGTTTAAGCATTCTGAGAAACAATGCACCAACTCTAGTCAAAGTGCCCCTGATGAGGGGCCAAATGGAGACTGAACTGAGAATAGTTCTGAATGTTTTTTAAATAAATATGCAAACCTATCTTCCAACCAGTTACTCTAGCCTCAAAGAGATAAAGAGTTCAAAAGCTTCTTTTGAGGGAGTTAAAGATGTACTTTTTCCTCTAACAATGAAAATTCTTTGCTTTAAGTACCTCCAAATTTAGGACATATGAAATCTGCAGATATTCAACATTTAACTACTTTAAAATAACTTTATATCTCTGGGGTTTTAATCATTTCTTTTAAAAGTTTTTAAGATGTTTGTTTTTGGTGAGAGCACTACACTACAATATATTCTACAGTAGTATTTTTCCATCACATGTTTTTTACTTTAAGTTGTAAAAACATTGATTACCCTGCTAAGCACTGCCTAAAAGTTCTCTGGATCATAAAAGGATGTGGAGTCTCATTTATAGTCACCTAAATTGTACTTTGTGCACTTAATAGTAGCATATCGTAAACTAAACAAACTTTTTCTACCCAGACCAATAGATGTTATAACAAAACAATTCAGAAAGTTTTGGAAAGGCATGGTTTTGTGGATTTCTAATCTAAAACAAATCTTTTTGTTCCCCCCAAACAAATGCTGATTTTGTGCCTACCCCAATAGTTTTGTCCAACACTGTTTGGTAATCCCAGTCACTTAGAATAGCACTGAAAGAGATTAGATGAAATGACAGGGAGCTAAAGGTCTGAATTCCATCACCAAAGAGCAAAACTCTGAGGATAATGACTGGTTTTTGTTTCCCACATTCCATCACACAGCAATATCTGTGTTTTCCTACTGGGAAACAGCAAATAAACTTCAGAGAGACAAACTTATTAGCACGGACCAAACTAACACCAACATTGTTCCTAGTCAGAGATAATAAAATTTGCCTGATATCAAGATTGATGTCTGTTTTCAAATTGAATTTGAGGTCTCCACATTTGAGGTGACCACATTTCTTCAACCAAGTAAGCCAATAGTATTTCTGGGGTCTCACATTGAGGTTCAGATTGTTAAAAACGTCAGTACTGACCTCATGAGTCCTTTATACTACTGCTAAAAAGCGATTGACTATTGCTCTGTATGCAATATGATATGTGAAATTTTAGGCTGATAATAAAGGAAAACTAATGTAGAATTTGTTCAACTGGCTCTTGTGACATAGGAATAACTTCAGTTAGTGGCTCTTATACTCTCATATGTAGCACTTAACAGAAGACAGTAATGCTGGGTTTGATACTGGTCTTCATCTAGGTCTTTACAATTGTTAGAATATTCTGAACTGAATTTATGCATTGAATATGTCAAAAAATCAAATAATTTTCATTATGCCATTATTTTAAACTCATTTTCATTGGATTTATTAACATCAGAAAATATAAGCTTTATATCCTTTTATATTGTCAAAAAATGTCCCAGCTTACATGTTCTTATAGACCTTGTATTAATAACTCCCTATCAAGAGGTAGAATCTATGTCTTCCCCTTAAAACTGGGTGAGTGCTGGGAATATTGGAAAACCACATGCAAAAGGATGAATCTGAACTGTTAACTGTCACCATATAGCAAAATTAACTCAAAATGGGTTGACCTCTACAGAAGATCCAAAACAATAAATTGTATAGAAGAAAACATCGGCACTCAACTTGTAGACCTTGGTTCAGGGATGACTTCATGAACCTGACCTCAGAGGCAAGGGAAATAAAAGCAAAAATAAATGAATGAGACTATATCAAACTAAAAAGCTCTGCACAGCAAAAGAAACCATCAACAAAGCAAAGAGACAATAAACTGAATGGGAGAAAATATTTGCAAACAACGCATCTGATAAGGGGCTAATATCTAAAATATATAAAGAACTCGCACCACTCAATGACAAAAATCCAAACAATCCAATTTAAATATGGGCAGAGGATCTGAACAGACACTTCTTCCACGAAGAAATACAAATGGCCAACAGACATATGAAAACATGCTCATCCTCATTAGCTATCAGGGAAATGCAAATCAAAACCACAATGAGATCCCACCTCACACCTGTGAGAATGGCTGTTATCAACAAGACAAGGAATAACAAGTGCTGGAGAGGATGTGGAGAGAAAGGAACTCTGGTACACTGCTGGTGGGAGTGCAAACTGGTACAACCACTGTGGAAGGCAGTGTGGGGGTTCCTCAAAAAATTAAGAATAGAGTTACCATATTACCCAGCATTTCCCCTTCTGGGGATCTACCTCTCAAATTTGAAAACCTTAGTCTGCAAAGATACAAGTGTACAAGGTCAGACAATTAAGTTCACAAACTTGCCACTGTGCACTTACATTGGCAGCACTATACAAACAACTCAGTAAAGTATCATAATCTTGGTATATCTGTGTCTCACAGCTGTGTTTGTGCCAACATGTGGCTGTGTCTTGCTGAGTTGTTTTCATTATTGTTGTTGCCTAATTTTGTGTGCCATCATGAGAATGTCGGAGCTTGAATTAGAGCAATGAACAAACTTTAAATTTCTTGTTAAATTTGGCAACAGTGGAAGTGAAATCAGGGTCATGTTAGTCAAACTTTACTGAGATAATGCCATGAAAAAAACAACAGTGTACAAATGGATTAAACGTTTTTTCTAAGGGGAGAGAAAGCATCACTGATGAAGAGTGGTCAGGACAGCCAGTAATAAACAGAATTGGTGAAAACATTGCAAAAATTCATCAAATTGTGTATCAAAATCATTGACTGACTGTGAAAAGTATAGCACACCAAGTTTGCATCCATAGAGAAACAGTTAGGAAAGTCTTAACTGAATATCTTGGCATGAGAGAGTTGTGTGCAAAAATGGTTTCAAAAGAGCTCACCAATGAACCAAAGCAAAAGAGAGTCAGAGTTTACCAAGACCTTATGGAGAGGTAAGATGATGTTTTGGGCCATGTTATCACTGGTGATGAAACATTGTACCAATAGGACCCTAAAACAAAGAATCAAAGTACATAATGGAAGTAAGCCAATTCTCCATGACGAAAAAAGTTCTATCAGTCCAAATCAAGAGTCAAAATGATGTTGCTAATGTTTTTTGATATCAGAGGGATTGTTCGTTATGAATTTGTACCAACTAGACAAACAACCAACCAAGTTTACTATTTGGAAATGCTGAAAGGCTGTGTGAAGAGGTTAGACAAAAACTACCTGAACTTTTCACCAACAACTCATGGCTCTTGCATCATGACAATGCACCAGCTCACACAGCACTGTCTGTGAGAAAGTTTTTAGCCAGTGAACAACTATATTGGAACATCCTTCCTACTCACTTGATTTGGCCCACAATGACTTTTTTCTTTACTCAAAGATAAAGGAAATATTGAAAGGAAGACATTTTGATGGCATACAGAACATCAAGGATAATAAGACAATCCCTCTGATGGCATTCCAGAAAAAAGAGTTCCAAAATTTCTTTAAAGGGTAGACTAGGTGCTCTTGTCAGTGCAGAGCTTCCCAAGGGAGGTAATTCAACAGTGACTGTAGCAGTATACAGCAATGAGGTATATAGCACTTTTTCTAGGATGAGTTCACCAACTTAATTGTCCGATGTTGTATGTACCCCAATATTCATCATAGCACTGTTCACGGTGACCAAGTAATGGAAACAGCCAAAGTGTCCTTTGATAGATGACTGGATAAAGAAGCTGTGGTACACATAGGCAATGGAATATTACTCAGCCATAAGAAAAGATGAAATACCGTCATTTACAAACAGCATGGGTGAAACTTGAGATCATGCTACGCAAAATAAGCCAGACAGAAAAAAACCAAGAACCGTATGACTTCACTCACATGAGCAACATAAAACTGAAAGCAACAAAGAAACAAAAACTCATGAACACTGTCAATAGTGTAGTGGTTACCTGAGGGTAAGTGGGGAGGGAGGTGGGGAAGACAGAAGGGGGACTCAAATATATGGTGGTGAAAAGAGAACTGACTCTGGGTGTTGAACACATAGTGCAACACATAAACAATGTACTGTAGAATCATACACCTAGAACCTATGCAATTTTTACTAACCAATGTCACCCCAGTAAATTTAACAAAAAATAATAACAAAAACAAACAAATAAACAAAAAAGTCGTTGGGTCCCCCAACAAATAAAAGGTGCAAGAAGTGATACCTCATGACTTCTGAGGCTCAGTTAGGAAATGCCGTGCAATGTTTTCCAGTCTCTCTTAGGCCATTCACCTGTGGAGCTCTAAGCCTCCATGTCAGTAAAGAGTGCCAGACAGTCATGCTATAAGGATGGCCAACTGAGCCAATCAGAGAGGCCACATGGTGGGACCCAATACTTAGGCTGACCCAACATACCATTTTAAATGGGACAGAAGACAATGGCACTATCCCAGTTCAAATGGTACGTGTGGTCAACCTATAGACATCTTGAATTTAGCCCAGTGGAACAAGGCTAACCATATGTACCATTTGAAATGGGACAGTTCCATTGTTTTCTGTCCTGTTTAAAATAGTAGATCTGGTCAGCCAACCTGTACTACATGAAGAGAGAGAGGTGCTTGACCAACCCCCAGCTGCTTCAGTCACCATCTCACTGCAGTCACACATCATACCTCAAGGGTTTTGCTTGCAGAACCTCCCAGCCAAGTCATTCATATATTCCTGAGCAGGAGCGATAATAAACCATTTTTCCTATTTTAAGCCACTAAGTTTTGGAGTAATATGTTACACAGTGTTAGATAACAGGGAAAAACCTTATACCTTCCACCTTAACTAAGTGACCTCTTCAAAAAGGAACCTTCCAGTGGATTGCCTAGATTCTCCCTCTATCTCTCTCCATCCCAGGCAGAACCAAGGAACTCATTGCCCCAGAAGAGAGGAATGTTGGCTGCTGAGGGCTTATAAATGTGTCCCTTTCCAAGCATATTGGCCTCAGCCAAAGAGAGCTGCCTTGCCCAAAGTATGTCCTTCCCTGAGGACAGCCCATATGTAACAGTGGCTACTGCGGGATATTAAGACCTGGCCTCCTTGCTTTAATTCAGGCAACACAGAAGGGTCATCACAGATGCAGAGCTCCTTGTGGGATGGGCTAAGGCCTTGATTGCAACTATATCAGCTCAACTTCTTCCTCTGCTCAGTCTTGTATCCTTGACTCTCTTACAGGTATGATTCCTATACCCACAAATCTCCATTTCAAGGAGAGTTTCCAGATAACCTGAAAAGGCCTCAATCAAAAGTTAATTGAAGGGAAAAGCTCTGAGACACTATAGTTCCTTGGTTTTTCCAGTAGACAGGTGAAATAATTAAAAGTACATTTACAATGACATGAATGAATTTTATAATCAACTGATTATTACCTGCAGACTGAGATAGTTACTCCAATAGTCTTTAAGACATCCTTGATGTATTCTGGCTCTTGCTGGACATCATCGGATTTGCCTGACAAACTGTTTTGCCTTAGGAAGTTTTGACTATATGATATTTCAGAAGAGAATGTGTTAAAAATAAATCTATCATTTTATAGACCTCCATTAGCAATAAAACACTTGAAACAAGACCACATCCATAAGTGGCAGAAATTCAGTAGATATCTGGGGGTATTTTTTAGATTTTTATGAAAATATAGCTAACATGCAATATTATATTAGCTTTGGGTGTTTACCACAGTTATTAAACATTTATACATCTAAAGAAGTAATCACCATAAGTCCAGCAACCACCTGACACCGTAGAACACTACCATATTATTTGACTACATTCCCTATGCTGTACATTACATCTCCATAACTTGTTTGTTTTATACCTGAAAATTTAAGCTTCTTAGTTCCTTCTGCCATTTTTCCTCCTTATTTAAATTGTTCAATTGCAGTTGACATTCAATATTATTTTATATTAATTTTAGATGTAAAGCATAGCGGTTAGACATTTATATAATTTAAGAAGTGATACCCCTAGAGTGGTACTAGACTGGTTTAGTACTCACTATTATACTAGGGCTGTCTAAAAAATATCCAGCCATGTAATATGAAAAATAGAGGCATTTATGGCTGGATTTTTTCCAAACAGCTCATATAGTTATTACCATATAACTGACTATATTCCATATGCTTTACTTTATAGCTCATGACACCAATTTGTACTTCTTAATCCCCTTACCCTTTTTTGTCATGCACCCAAGCCCTGCCCCATTTGTTACCTCAATAAATCTAATACCCATCTGACACCATACATAGTTATTACAATATTATTGACTATATTCCTTATGCTAGCCCCTACATTTCCATGATGACTTTGTAACAACCAATTTGCACTTCTTAATCCCTTCCTCTTTTTCACTCATTACACCAACCCCCCTCTAATTTGGCAACTATCAAAATGTTCTCTGTATCTATGAACTTGTTTTTGTTTTGTTTGTTTATTTTTCTCTAGATTCCATGTATAAGTGAAATCACATTGCTGTACTCTGTTTGACATACTGTACTGAGCATAGTTTCCTCCAGGTCGATCCATGCTTCTACAGATGGCAAGAACTCATTCCCTCCCGTGGCCAAACAATATTCCATTGTATATATGTACCACCTCCTGTTTACTCATTCACCATAGATGGATACCCAGGCTGCACCCATGTTTTGGCCATTGTTAATAATGTGCAATGAACATATGGATGCACACGTTCCCTCAAAGTAGCTCCATTTTAATGAAATATCTTTTTTCATCCCTTTACATTCAGTCTATGTGTGTCTTTTAATCTGAAGTGTGTCTCTTTTAGGCAACATACGTAAGGGTCTTGTTTTCTAATTCACTCAGACTCTCTCTTTTTTTATTGCAGCATAATTCATTTACAGTTAAAGTAATTATTGATAGATATGTAGTTATTGCCATTTCATTATCTGTATCTTTTGTTTTTTATTTCTTATTCATCTTAAAGTAGTCCCTCTAATATTTCTCATAATACTGATGTGGTGGTGATTAACTTCTTTAGTTTTATTTCATCTGAGAAGCTCTTTATCTGTCCTTCAAGTCTAAATAATAGCTTTGCTAGGTAGAGGAATCTTGGTTGTAAGTCTCTGCTTTTTATTACTTCAAATATTCATGTCAATCCCTTCTGGCCTGGAAAGTTTATATTGAGAAATCAGCTGATAGTCTTAAGGGTGCTCCCTTGTAGGTAACTAACTGCTTTTCCCTTGCTGCTTTTAAGATTCCCTCTTTGTCTTTAACCTTTGGTGTTTTAGTTATGATGTGTCTTGGTGTAGTCCTCTCCATGTTCATCTTGTTTGGGACTCTCTGAGCTTTCTAAACTTGTAAGTCTATTTTCTTTCCCAAGTTAGAAAAGTTTTCTATTGTTATTCTTCAAGTAGGTTTCACTTCCTTCCTCTCTCTCTTCTCCTTCTGGTACCCCTATGATGTGAATGTTGGTACATTTGATGTTGTCCCAGAGGCCCCTTAAACTATCCTCCTTTATAAATTTTTTTTCTTTTTGGTGTTCTGCTTGGGTGTTTTCTGTTACTTTCTAAATTGCTGATTTGATCCTTTTCTTCACCTAATCTACTGTTGATTACCACTAATATATTCTTTATTTCAGTTATTGTATCTTCATTTCTGATTGGTTCATTTTTTCATATTTTCAATCTCTTTGTTGAAGTTCTTCCTGAGATTATTGAGCATCCTTATAACCAGTGTTTTAAACTCTGTATCTGGTAGATTGCTTGTCTCCATTTTGTTTAGTTCTTTTTCTAGAGTATTGTTCTATTGTTTTATTTGGGACGTATTTCCTTGTCTCCTCATTTTGGCTGCCTCCTCATGTTTGTTTTATGTATTAGGTAGAACTGCTGTGTCTTCTGGTCTTAATAGAGTGACCTTATGTAATAGGTGTCTTCTGGGGCCCAGTGGCTCAATCTCCTGGTCACCTGAGCTGGGTGCTCTGGGTACAGCCCCAGTATGGGTCATGTATACCCTCCTGTTGTAATTGAGCTTTGGTTGCTATCTGCACATCAGTGGGAGGGATTGACCCTTGGGCTCATTGGTTGTGAAGACTGGCCCTGACTATAGTGGAGGAACTGTTGGGCAGGGGCTGAGTCTGTGGACCAAGGTTTGCTTTAGCAAAGCTTTGGTGCCTGCCCAGTCTACCCTTTAGGTGGGTCATCCTTAGAGGCAGCTGGGTGAGGCTCCACTTCAGTCTGAAGCTGGCCTTTGGGAGTGCCAGCCCCAGGGCCTCCTGAGAGAAGTCCCTGTAGGACAAGTTCAACTGCAGACTATGTCCTGCCCAGATCTAACTGGCATGAGCCACAGAGCAATCCACAGATGGCTGCCACCCATACTGGGCTTGGAGGTGCCTCAAGAGGCCAATCTATGAGCTGAGGCCAGCTTCTGCTAGTGCCAGGCTTGGGGCTGCTCAGCAAGTGATATGGGACACATGAGGTCTGATTATGCCTTTTTGGGTTTTATGAACCTTTGAGAGATTTTAGAAAACTTAATAGCATAAGCTAAGACAGGCTATCTCTGTGGAAAAGCCACTGGAAGCAGCTTGGTGAGGGGGCCCAAAATTTGGGTGGTGCAGGGCCTCAGAGAATCACCAGGGCAAGGATAATGAGAGGTTTGGCCAGGTTGATGGAGAATCAGCTATGGAGGCTGCCTGTGTCTGCAAGCCAGGAGAGGGGAGGGCTCAACAAAGAAACATTGGATTGTGCCAGCACTTCTGTCTTGGAGAAAGCTGCCATTTCAGTCCTCACCCAGAAGATAAACAATTCATTTTCTTCTTGTATGTCCCTAGTGCCTTTCAAGCTGCTGCTACAGCACAGGAACTCAGAGCAAATGAGTCTGTCAGTGAGTAAGTCCATGCATGGGCCCTTTAAGAGAAACAGCTGGGCCTGTAGCTGCCCTCTGTCTCTTTCAGCCACAATCTCCACTGTTTTTGACAGTCAGAAGTTTTGAGGACTTCTCTCCTAGTATGAAAACCTGGGGCTGGGAAGCCTGGTGTGGGGCTGGACTTCTTGCTCCTCCTCTTCCAGGGAAGACATCTGCAGCCAAGATATCTCTGAATTTTTAATGGTCACACACAGGTGTGGGACCAGCCTGTTCCATTCCCTGTCCCTTCTAACGGTATCAATGAGGATTCTTCTATATGTCCTCAGTTGTAGGACTTTGGTTTATCTAGTCTTCAGGAAATTTTCAATTATGGTTATTCTGTAGTTCAGGTGTAATTTTGATTGGTCATAAGAGGAGGCAAACAGTGTTGACCTACTCTGCCATCTTGACTGGAAATTGATATCTGGGTTTGTTTGTTTGTTTGTTTTTTAGAAAGAAGACTTTTTACAGCAAAGCTTATGAGATTTGAAGTTGCATTGTTTCATTTTTCCTGGGAGAAATTTTTTTCAGATTTGTTGTTTCATCTCTTATTTTATCCACCAATTGTCTTCTGGAAGTGATTCATTTCTTCACAAGGTCTATGAAAAGAAAGACTGAGTTCAGAGACTATAGCTAGACTGATAGTATGTGGACAGCTCAATGATTTAAACCACAGGACATTTTCATTTTTCCAACCAAGCCTTATCTTCTACTTTGGGCATTTTATAATTAATTTATGAAGACAAGCTTCAAGCTTGTTTTCTTACTTGTCTAACCTGCATTTGTAGGTTCTTTCATGTCTACATGAGCACAGCTTTCAACAGGTACTCCTGATTTCTCAAATTTTCCAAAGTTCTCTTGAGTCCATTATGTCAGCACTAAACACAATAGGCAGGTGAATGGTAACATACACTTACTGGCTTCCCAATAATTCGCACCGTGTAATACAGAATTGTTCTGTACTTCTTCACTAGCTTGGGAAACAAAATAAGGTATCATTATTATGATATTCAAATTCAATTACTCTAATCCCCAATCCATCTGTAGAGGAAAGTATTTCTTCCATGTCTGGGGTCTACCTTCCCAAAATAAGTCCCAAGACTCAGAGGTGTCTACTCAGCCCAATAGGTCAGTATTGATTACCACCTCTTTCAGAAGAGAAAAATGGAACACACTGCATGTTCAGAGTATTATTCTGTTCAAGTTGCTGTAATAAAAATACCTTAAGCTCTATGATGAAAACAATGAACACTTATTTCTCACAGTATTGGAGGCTGGGAAGTCCAAGATCAAAGCCCTGGCAGATTTGGTGTCAAGTGAGGGCCGACTTCCTCTTTCATAGATGATCATCTTCTTGCCGTGTCCTTACATGATAGAGGTATCAAGGGAGCTTTCACCTTCATCACCCAATTACCCCCCAGAGACCCCATTTCCAAATATTGTCACATTGGGGGCTAGGATTTCAACATATGAACTTTGGAGGGACACAAACATTCGGTCTATAACAGTCAGTCAAGTAGTTGGTGCTGTTCGTCTATAGTGGTTGCTATTGCCACTGTGCCAGTAAGTTCTTGCCTGCTGAAGAGACCACAGCAGATCTGCCGATGTTCACCTGATAGGAGGTTCTCCCCATTTAAAAGAGCAGCATTGGTGTCTTAGCTAAGATTGCTCGCACTCTCTAGAGACACATCTCTGCATGATACACAAACTCTGTCACCATTCAAGGTTACTCATGATGCTGAAGTGGCTGGGCTAAAGATATCCAATCACCCAATGCATGTTCTGCCCAGAATTGCATCCCTCCTGCCCAAATTCCACTTACTACCATGGCTAAATTAGGCCACTCTCCTGGGAAAATGAGTCCCCAGTGCTGCTTCACTAGTGGCTTAGTATGGATAGGCCAGGATCCACAGAATCAGTGGTGCTATTGACCTAGCCCAGCCACCTCAAAGCCAAGAGAAAGTCAACAACCACACTGAATCTCAGCTTCTTCCAACTCCAGAGCCCATCAGTTTTCTGGCCTATCATGATTCTCAGTCAGTATTCTGACTGTCTCATCCCCATAGGCCACCATCAACAATCAAAATATAGACCCACTATGCCAACACACATAGGCTTGATTTCCCATTACACACCAACCAAGGGTAGCAAGCATCTTAAAACAGTATCATGATATGGTACCTCTTTAACTCAGCTCCACTAGGTCTGGGGGAATACAAGTACTGCTCCCCTCAAAGTACAGCTTGATGCTTCTCGGAATTCTCAGAGGGATTCCTGCATATGCTCCATAAGGCACTTCTTTCAATATTCACAATTTTCATTTCTCACAGTATTCATAGTTATTACTGCTGCTCATCTTGGAACAGTCTCTTGTCATGGCTGACCCCAAAACATGACTTCCAACTATAACACATCTTCAGTCATCATTGACAATGCCCACTAGAGACACAGCACTGTAGGCACATGCCAGGGTGCTGCCTTTGCCGCTCCTATCTAGGTGCTGAAGTTTCTTCAACAGAACAAAATAATGAATTAAAGTTAAATGTGATGAGATGGGAAGCCACCAGAAAGTTTCCTGAAGAGGGATGTTTAGAGGCCATAGCTCAATTATAATATTTTTATTTCTCCCCAATTTCATCACTGAATATCCCTTTGATTATCCTTTAGGACCTACATTTTCCCTCAAAGGTGAATAATATTGTGTTTATTGTATAAAGAGACAAACTCTCTAAGAGCAAAGGTGTCTATTGTATGATAGCGTCCTCCACAGAGACAAGGATTTAGAGCGCTGTAAGATTCTTTAAGAAAAAAATTTCAAGTTTTAAACTCCGTTAAAGGGAAACTTCCTAAGGAGTCAATTAATTAAAGTTCAGGCCCCACAAACACTGCCAAATACCGGCTCCAGATTAAGGGACACAAACATGCATTATGCGTTGACCTCTTGTAACCAGCTGAGTACCTGGCAGATTTGTGGAAGTAGCTTCTGTGCTGATCCAGCAGAAATGGGAATTAACTCGCAAACAAGGAAGATACAGAGTTCAAGGACAATTGCAAACATTTAAAGTCTGGGATATTCACATCTTTCTTTCTCCTCTCTGCTCCTCTTTGCAAAGTTTTCATCTTTTTTCACCCACATATGTATTTCTTAAATTGCTTCAGTGTCATCTTCTTATGGGGGTGTGTTTGAGATGAATGACTACTTTGAAGTCTGCCTGGTTTGGGGTTTGAGTAGCCACCTCTCTCAGCTAACGATACCTTCCTTTCCAGATGTTACAAAGATTATGTGATTCTGTTGCAAAGTTCCCAGTTTAAAGCCCAGCACAGAGGAGTGCTTAGTCTGGCCCTCCAACCCTAACCTTTCCCACCAGGTTGACACGAGTGCAGAAGTTCAAGGTCTGAGATGCCTTCTCTGATTTCCATCTTCCAAACTCCTCTGTTAAAAGGCAATCACAAGTCTAAGAAATTATCATTCATTTCTACCTTATTAGAGATTAGTTTATTAGACTACTTTCCCAGACAAGCAGAGGAAACAGGGCACAGAGCACAAAAGTTGAAGAATGCTAGACTTCCATCAAAGCGTTTTAAGAATTAAAAGTGGAACCTGGCTAGTTGAACTGGGAAGGAGGAAGCAAACAAATGAATATCCATTTAGTTATCATAACAATCCAATTAAGTGAGCATTCCCTCCAAGTAGGTACCTACTATTTTTGGATTTGTAAACATGCGAAAACTAAACTAGAGAAGTTAATAATTTGCCCAACTACTGGCTGTGGAGCCAAGATTCCACGTCAGGACAGTTTGATCCCTTTGCCATGGTACCCACTGAAGTCTGACCCATCACCCCTGTATCATGTTTCCAGGAAAGGCACTGCTGGTAGAGAGGCTCCACCACCCCTTAGCCTGGGGAGAGTTGGTTTCAGAGCTCCCTCTACGGAGGCCTAGAACTGTCCCTGCTTCTTAACTTACTGGTTGAGAGTTGCTGAGAGTCTAGTTGGATGTGTCTTAAATCAGGTGCCCTGCAATAACAATTAAAGATAACTAGTATAATAATACCATTGTTTATTGAGGGCTTGCACTGTGCTAGACACTGTGCTAAGCACTTCCCAGACATGATCTTGGAGAGAATGCAAGTTAAGCAAATACCATCACTGCTCATTGATATTTGACCTTTGCCTTGGAACTCAAAAGCCACACAATCTCAATGTGTGTTTAGATCATGAAACCAGCTTATTAACTGATCTAGAAACCAATTTCATTTTCTTTTTTTCTGCCTGTTAAACTCCTTCACCTGTTCTCTCTTGACCCTGATTTGAAATCCTAGGGATGTCTCTGGTTCCTAACAATGCATAGGTATTTTTTAAAGGCCCTAGGACAGTGTGCCACCTATTGTAGTATTTGCTACATGATGCTTATTTACATAAATCATTAATATGTGTTTTACTTCTCTCTCTGAAAGCATTCTAAGGAGATGACAGACTCTCCATAGGTGTTTTTATG
The DNA here is from genome assembly GCA_004026885.1 of Lyroderma lyra. Lineage (NCBI taxonomy): Eukaryota > Metazoa > Chordata > Mammalia > Chiroptera > Megadermatidae > Lyroderma > Lyroderma lyra. The sequence goes on from PVJL010002775.1 coordinate 99,846, forward strand.
AAAGCAGTTTGGAACACTGTGTGGCACTCCACACATTCAGACTTACACCAACTTCATTGGACTGACACTCGGCACCACTGAGACCTCGGCGCCAGTGTCTTCTCTTCACATTTCCCCCTGTCAAAGGATTCAGCATTGTTTAAATAATCTTGTTCATTGTTATTGGTTGACTTGCTTATCTGCCTCCCCCACAGATATCTAAACCCCAGGAGGAGAGGGACCTTGACTTTGTCTGTGGCTCCTTCCCTGGGACCTAGAATAACATCTGGCACATGTTGGACACCCAAGAAAGTAAGTTCCAGCCCTGACCAGAGGAGCCTTGAACAAATTACTCTACTGCTCTAGGCCTTGGGTCTTTATCCTGAAATCATGGAGCTGCCCTGGTCACTTTAAATTTTCTTATAGCTGTTAGAACAATTCTTTTCAAAATATTAATATCATTATATAATTTGCCTTTTTCATAATTTCACATTATTGATAAAAATAGGAAGAGGCCAATTCCTTATTGGTCATCATTATTGACTTTTGATTATATGATACATCCTTAACCTAATCTCTGGTACCTGGGTATAATTTTAATATATAATTAATTCCTTCCCATTAGTTGGTTCTTGTACCTTAAATACTTTATCATAAGCCACCAAAATCCTTTTCATAAAATTCCATGGTCAGCCTGACAGTCCATTTCTAAGGCAGAAGGAGGGTTATAGTCTGTGCTCAAGGGATCCCTGAAAAAACCACAGACAGGCTGGGCAAAGCTCCACAGCAGAGAAGACACTAGTTCATGTAGCCAGGAGGATTTACAACTGTGGGATAGACAGAGGGACAGGAGAGGCATAAACAAGAATAATCCACAGACCCAAGAAACAATAAAAGAAAGATATCTCTACCTTTGCCTGGAAACACAAGAAAGATTCACAGACATTATCAAAAGTGAGACCACACCCAGCCATCTTTAACTCTCATAACACTAACACAGGGACCTGATATAGTAATACCATGGGCTTGATAATTATAACCACTAAGAAAATATGAGGCTGGCGACTCACCATTTCAGCCCTTAAATAACATCCAGAAATTTCTGAAATGTTTTTCATAAAACCACAACCATGTGAAGCACGGGGGCCTTGCTCAACACCCAGGGCCCCCAGGGTGAGCCTTTTTGTTTTGTAAATCTGGGTGTCTAAAATCTTGCTTCTAAGTGGCAGAAAACATCAACAAAGGCAGCAACTAATTTGAAGTCAGAGCTTTCTTTAGGCATCTACTGTAGTTTAGAGTCAACTTATTTACTAGCAGTAATCAGCTTTCTACTTTCCAGAGATCATCTTTGCCTGGAGCTAATCTAGATAATCTGGATTAAGGAGTTCCAGCCTCTTAATAATATTGGGTGGCCCCCACCTGATTGTGTGGCAGGTGTAATATTGTGAAAATGTAGTTATTCACCACCTTCTACCCACCTCGGTGTTTGTTTTAGGGAAAATTCTTTAGCTGAACTGTTCAATTTCCTGGCCTTTGTCTTATGGACTGGATAGTGGATAAAGTGAAGAAAAATACTTAGAGACACTATAGTTATTTACATAAATTTTAATAAGAAAGAAAGAGCTTGTGCTGATGAGGAAAACTTCTAGAAGCAACTGGGAGAGGAGGAAGCAAGCCTGAGAATCAAGAACAATGAAGAGAAAGCCAGAAGGCTCTGGAGATGAGGACCTGTTAGGAGACTGTTGGGAGAGATGCAGAGGAGCAGCTGTTGGGCCGTGTGGGGCTTCACTGAGTCAAACACTACCATGTTTTAAGACTCCCACCATGTTTTAAGATGTATGCACAGTAGAACTGTTTCTCTTGCCTGTGTTACTGGCTTGGACTGGACCATAAAGCAGGAGTCAATGTCCACAATTTGGGTCACACAAGGAAGGGTCACATAATGAGATGACAGCATTGGAAGCTCTGCCCTTGAGAATGAAATGTCACCAAAATGGCCCAAACTTGGCAAGTACATTTAAGCCTAACCCACATGTACTCACGAGCAAGACTGATGAGCACTCACATGACCCCCACTCCTGCCCTTCTCCTTGCCCCTCCGTTGGATGGCAGGGCTCCTGAGCATCCCTGAGGGACCACTGAGCAAAGCCATGTCGGCTGGCACCTCCACAAACTCACACAGGCCCCAGCATATTGTTTCAAAAGTAAATACTCCCAACACAAACAGCCATTCCTGGCATTGTGGATGATTTATTTTCTTCCAGCAACTTCTCCATATTTTCCATATAGGCTGTGAAAACACATAATATATACAGGGTCCAGCAGAAGTAACACCTGGACTTAAGTTATGACTTTATTACAAATTCATAACCATACATGCTTATGGTTACACAAAACTATCTCTTTTTTATGAGCTGGTAATCTATACCAAATCTTTTATTATAAAATCATAAGCATATATGGTTATGATTTTGTCATAAAATCATAACTCAAGTCTGGGCATTACTTCTGCCAGACCCTGTATAGGGATAGAGTCCCTTGACATTAGTACATGTTATGTTAAAAAGAAAGCAAGCAAACCATCTTTCTAATTATAACAGTGATTTAATAATGTGTCAAGTCAATTACAGTTGCTTATAGAATATATGTCTATGAATATTTCCAAAAAATAAGATCAATGACTTGACTTTGGTAATTGGAAATTAGCCCTCTTGGATGCGTGAAACTAGGTTGAACAGTCCTTAATAATCTCTTCCTCCTCAGTAATAAGGAAACTCCACTTCCTTTTTTAGCTTCCTCCCTCCCAATCCATTTTTTGGCTACAACCCAAAAAATTATGTCAAGCAACATACACTTCGGCCAGCTTCAGAAGCCTACATTGTTTGCCTGTTAACAGCTGAATAAAGCCATACTCCTCTGCTAGGTTTTCAAGGTCTTCCATACACCAGCCATTTCACCTTGCAAATCTCACCAACCACTGGCACACCCTCCACCCATTCCAGCCCCCAGTCCTGTGTAGAACCAGTCCACCTCTGCTTCTGCTGACCTGGGACCCCATTTTCCCCCTTCTCCCCACTTCCCACATTCACTGGGCCCTTTAATGTCTAGCTCAGGCATCCCATTCTCCTACATACCCTTCCTGTTGGCAATAGTCCATGCCATGCCAATAGGTTCAGTCTTCAAATTTCTTTGCATAATTGTTTGTACTGTTTGTCATTTTTCATGTGTGTGGGGATGCTGAATTATGCTCTGACTGCCTACTTTGTTGTCTTGCACATTTTAGCCCTTTAGTATATCTGTATATTGTAACAATACCATTTATGAGGCTACCATTGTCATGGGTGGACCTAACATGGCCAGTCCTCCCACTAGTGGCCCTTACACAGCACTTGTTGGCAAGGAAGCTCACCTGGATCAATGGTCTGTCAATCTGGCCTCCAGAGATCCATCTACTTCAGATTCCTATTATAATTACCTTGGAAGGATTCTTTTATAAGATTATAAAAAGGAACAAAACAAGATACTATAAGAAGCGATAGTTTCACATTAAGGGATATGGAATAAATCATATTACCAGGCATTTAAATGATGTATTTAAATTATACAACAAAGTGGATCAAAAGTTTGTTCTTTGGTATATTTATAGACATTGTACCTACCCACAAAGAAAGTTCGGTGGTCAGATAAATGTAGTAAATACTGGGTTAAGCAAACTAGTTTCCTTACTCTAGCATGTCTCAAAGTCTTGTAATGTTCGCACTGGGAATCTCTCTGAGTGGGTCAGTGGATGCTGTAGTTCCACAACTGAGTTAATCACATGACCACTTTTCTATGGAGCAACTTCTGGGACATGTGTTCCAAGGTCCTATATAGACATTGACATTGGGTCATTTATTTGGTTCATATTATGAGTCAATTGCAGTTGACGTGGTGTGGTTCAGGCATTCCCTTCCAAAGCCCCCTTCATTGGGATCTCACTTGAGCCTTTAGCAAGGGGAGGTTAAAGGCAACATTTATTTTGTGTTCCTGACTTCTTGGGAGTTTTGTTTCTAGGTCTGGTCATGTGCAGGCCAGGTCTTCTGGTTTTTTGGAAGGTCTGATCCTTGTTTTGAATGTCTCACACTTTCCATGTTCAGTGTTGAGCCACTTCGCAAACCTCGATTCTCAGCCTCTTCGGCATTTGTTCGGTTTGAATGCCAGTTCAGAGAGGCAGTCTCGTGTACTGATTAGGGACGCACAACCTGGCTTTCCATTATAGCTGTACCACTTACCAGCAATGTAAACTGGGGACATTTCTTAAACCCTCAAAGCCTCATCTATAAAATAGGAAAAATTATAGAACACATTTTGTAAGATTTGTGAGAGGTGAGTATATGTGAAGTGCTCATACAGAATCTGGCCTCTAGTGAGAGCTGTATTAATTTACAGCACAGTCCTCAACAATTCTGTTTCTCTAACTATGGCTATTGCTGTTACTACTAACTATTGTGAGGATCCATGTCAATCCTAAAACATCAGGAAATCTGACTCATGACTTTTGAAAACTGCTTAACATACTTGCCTGAGAAAGATATTCCTTCCATGCTTTGGTGGGGAAAAGAAAGAGAAATAGCAAGAATAAATCAACTGTAATTGGTGAGAAGAAAATAGTTTCTGGGCTGAGTGTTATGTTAGAGTTATTCCCTATTACTCTGCATCAAGAGTCAGCAAATTTTTTCTGTCAAGGGCCAAACAGTAAATACTTTAGTCTTCACATGATGTAAGATCTCTGTGATAACCACTCAACTCTATCACAGTAGTGAGAAAGCAACCATAAGCAATATGTGAACACATAAGCATACTATCTTTTAGCACAACTTTATTTACAAAATCAGAAAGATGGCTGGATTTCATCTTTAGGCCTTGTTTTGTGACTTCTGATCTACTATTATCAACCCTGAATGTCCCACCCCAGTGATTTAAATAGGAGCTCCAGGGTGACTCTGTCCACCAAATGTGAGTAAGGAAGCCAACTCTTCTGGGAGCCAGAAGAGGTGAGAGAGGCCAGTTCATGAAAAAAGCCAGCAGACTTTGGGAGTTGAGAAAACTGTGAGTAACAACAGCCCAGTCCTGGTGACATTGTAAACTTTTGAATAAACTTTGCCAAAACTTGTCCTACTTCAAGGTTTTGTGCTTTTATAAGCCAGTAAATTCCCATTGTTGTTTAAGCTGAGTTGAGCTGAGTTTTCTTGTCATGTGCAAACCAAAATCATCTACTGACACAGTATGATGACAGTTATATTAAATACATCAATGGACACTTTATGGTGAATGCTTTTGGTGCTTAATTTGTGTTTTATATTTAGTTAAAACTTTTGCTGACTTACTCAGAGAAGGAAATTTAACAACCAAAACTCATTCCAAAATGAATTCAGAGCCATTCATCTAAAAATTTCTAGGACATCTTTGTCATTTCTGAAGTGCTTGGAAACATTATCTTCCAAGTACCTATTACTCCTATTTTATTTATAAAGCCCCCTAATATTTTGGTTATATTGCTCCTGGCTCTTCTGTTATTTTACATCATAAAAACAACAAATTCATCCATCCATCTATAATCCCTCTAGTCGAGAAGGCAATTGCACTTTGTAAATCAGCTTCTTCTTGTAAGAATTTTTTGATGCCTCAGAGTCAACCCTGAACATAATGCTCCAGGATGGCATGGCCACAGTTTTCTCTCTTGTCTAGAGCAGAAAGGGTGGTACAGGGCACTCAGGGATTGTTACCTGGGATTGCTGTCCAAGTCCACCTAGGAATTCTGAATCTCAAGAACACAAAATGGTAAAGGCCTTACTCTTAGCATTTACCCCAAAGACAGACACTGTGAGGTCTCTGAGTCAATGGCAGGAACTGAACACAACAGACAGGGACCCTCCTCACTCACACACAGCCTCACACATGCCTCAAACATAATCTATGCTTGTAGATCTCACTGACTTGCTGGTCACCACTGGATAATTTATGATAAAACAGTCCTCACATTGCACATCATTTCCCACACCAGTCAAATGTCAGCACTCATTAGATCCCAGATCCCATATAGACATTCACATTGATTCATTGATCTGGTTCATGTTATGAGTCAGTTCCCCAGGCTGCTGTAACAGATTACTATAAATTTAGCAGTCTAAAATAACACAGATATTTTATCTTACAGTTTTGTAAAGCAGAACTCTGATACGGGTCTCATTGTAATAAAATCAAGATGTCAGCGGGGCTGTATCTCTTCTGGAGTCCCTAGAGAAGAGTGTCCTCATCTTTTTGAGCTTCTCAAAGCTGCCCACAGTTCTTGGCTCATGGCTCCTTACCACCTCCAAACCCAGCAATGGGGGGTTGAGTCATTCTCACACGGAATCACTCCCACTTACTCTCTGCTTCCCTTTTCCACTTTTGAGGGTCCTTGTGATTATATCGGCCTGCCCAGATAACCCAGCATAATCTCCTCATTTTAAGGCCAGATGCAGCCTTAATTTCACCTGCAATTTTAATCCCCCTTTGCCATGTAACCCAAACATTCATAGGCTTCAGGGATTAGAAAATGGGCATCTTTGGGGGGCCATTATTCTGGTGACCACAGGGGAGCTAGATTAGAAAAAATAAACCAACAAAACATATTGAATGGCTGATCATGATAAGAGCAACGGAGAAAAGTAAAGCAGGAGAGGGGATAGGGAATGGCAGTCAAGTTTTTGTTTTGTTGTTGTTGTTGTTTATGAAGGTTGATCAGAGAAGTTCTCGTGATTAGGGAACATCTGAGCACATCTCCACAAGGTGAAGAAACTAGCCATGGAGTAATCTTTGGGGAAGGCTTTCCCAGCAAAGGGAACAATCCGTGTCAGAGCCCAGAGGTGGGAGCCTGCAAAGTGGGTTAGAAGATCGGGAAGGAAACCTGTGTCACTAAAGGTGTCTGAGGTAAAGAGGGCGTGAGAGATGGCAGGATCAGAGAGGGACTTTGCCGGCTATAGAAAAGGACTTCGGATTGACTCAGGATAAAATTGAGATGGGTTTGGTTTTTTTTTTTTTCGGTATATTTAGAAACATTTTATTTTAAAATAATTTTAGATGTATAGAAGAATTGCAATGATAATCCCAAAACGTCCCATATACTTTTCACTCAGCTTCCCCTAATATTCACATCTTATACAACTAACACACATCTACCAAACCTAAGTAACACCGGCACAGAACTATTCAGTAAACCCATAATTCAACAGTTTTCCCACTCATGTTCATTTCTGTCTCGGGACCCAATACAGGATAGATACCATGCCGGCACCTCAGTTGTCATATCTCCTAGTCTCCTCTAATCTGTGACGGTTTCTCATTCCTTTCTAGATTTTTTATGACCTTGACACTTTCGAAGACCACAGGTCAGGTATTTCCGAAATGTCCCTTATTTGGTATTTGTCTGATATTTTCTTGTGATTATACTGGCATTGTGGGGTTTGAGGAAGAATTCCCCAGAGATGAAGTGCCCTTCTCGTCCCATCATGCCACGGGGTACACGATGTCACCATCACTTACTACCGATGATGTTAACTTCGATCACAGCCACTGGTTTATCTACTGTAAAGTTCCCATTTCCTCCTTCCCAGATTCTACTCAATAGGAGTGAACCATGAATCCAGGCCACAGTCAGGGGAGGAATGGGGAGAAATAAGTTCCACCTCCAGGAGTGAGGAATATCAAAGAATTTGTGGATATATGTTAAAACCATTGCAGTAGTTAATAGGTGTTTTGGAGGAGATACTTTGAAGCTATGAAAGTATCCTGCTTCTCCTTAAAGTCTCACCCACATCATATTAGCACCCACTAGTGGCTCTTGACCACAGCAAGCGTTGTTCGAACAGTGACTTCCTCTTTCCCTCGTTCCTCCTTGTTTAATATTTGGAATCTTCTGTAAGGAAGATATGTCCCTTCTCCCCTCATTAGTAATTCATTTATTCATATGAGTATAGACTCATGGATAATTATTTTGTTCTTTGGATTATAATTCAATAGTATCATTATTTTGTTTCTCCAATTGTTCTTGCGTTGGACATTAGGAGCGCTTTCAGGTTGGCTCCTGTGTTCATTTGACATCCCATTTTTTAATTTTGTTTTAGCATATCCTCATTTCCTGGCTATAGAATACTCCAGGCTCATCTATGTTTTTACTGTCCTGGTCCTAGAGTCAGCCATTTCTCTGAGGAGCACTGATTCCTTTTATTGGAGCATGGGATTAAGATACCAAACTCTGGGTGCAGATGTGTCCTTGGAGAGATTTGGGCAGAAGACAGATATGCTCTAACTTACAGTTTTCAAAGGAGCAGTCTTTTGGCTGGGTTGAAAATAGCTACATGAGGGTAATTGTTTAATAATCCAGACTCCTTGACTATCATGTAGAAAAGTTGTATCATGAAGTAATCCAATCACTATGAAGTCCTTCGAGTGCCCTGTAGTGAACCCACACACAAATCACAGCTGTTTTTCATCCCTCACATAGCTATGGAGCCCCACTGAGTCAGGCAACGTGCTATCAGCTGACAATGCAGACATGAACGTGAGGCTTCTTTCCTCCTCAGGCCCCCACAGTCTTGTACAGCAGGTGCAGCACAATGTGATAAGCCGGGGAGTAACAATTTGGAAGAGGTGGAGTGTTAACACAAAAGAGGGAATAGCTGTTAATTGGAAGACAAAGCAGAACACATAGTTAAGAATGTAGTTCTGGAGTCAGATTTATAGGGCTGGAATCCCATTCTACCATGCACTAGCTGATGACTCTGAATTTTGGGGCCTGACTTTCCTACCTGGAGGAGATAACAGCCCCACTTGTGGAAGAGACCATGCCACATCCATTATGCAGTTTTGTCCTCATTCTGTGTCTCCTGCTATCTGTGCAGCTGAGCGGGACCATGTGTCAGATCATGGCAATAGAATGTGGGAAAGGGCAGGATGCTACTCAGAGTCCTAAAACATCCCTGCAATCCTCCACACACTCTCTCCCTTCTATGAAAAAAGCTCCAGGATGGTTGAGAGACATTAAAAGGGGCTTGGAGGTGAGCCTCCCAGGACAGCTGCCCAGCCAGCAACACATGCTCCAGACTCTGCATGAGAGCCAGACACAATCTGCCCACAATTCTGGGACTGCTCATTGAAACAATTGGTCCATCCCGCTTAGCACACCACCCTACAGGTTGCCAGAACACTTAAATGAGATTAAAAGCACACGATATACTCTTGATAGCTGATACCCATGATTATTATTATCATTGCCATGATACACAGATGGGGACACACGATAAAAGTGGGACTTGAGGATATTCACTGGGTAGATGGAAGGTGAAAGGAGTCTGGAGTTTCGTGCAGAGAGAGAAGAACGACAAGTGAAGAGAGAAAATGAGGAAAAGTAAGAGATCATGTATAAAGGAGACAGGGGTGGATTTGACATGGGACAGATGGAAGTAAGAGTTGGCCAAACTGTGGGTGGAGCAGCTGCCCTTGATGTGTCTCCTCGGCACCCAGAGCCCAGCCTGGGACGCGCCTGCAGACAGCTGCTCCGAGGCCCGCTGGTATTTCTCCCTCAGCAGTTCCAGATCCAGGCGGAGAAAGCAGAGGTGTGGCTTTTTCATTTGTTTGAGTCTGACAGCAAGATCCTTCCTGGACACTTGTTTTTACTATTTGAAATGTGTTTCTTTTATCATCTTCCGGTCACAGGAATAGTCTTAATGGAGGCAGGGTCAGAAAGGGAGCAGAAACTCCACAAAGGAGACGCGGACCAAACAAAGGACAGAGGCGTTCTTTGTCTCTCTGGGTTGCCAGGGAACAAAAGACAAATGTGCACAATAGGGCTGGAAAGGCTGCAAAGGACACGTTTCCTTAGTGTCCCCTCTGTACAGCACAGACAGTTCTCTAGGCTTAGGGGCTTAACCTGTGACCATGCAACCGCTTTTCTTTGTGCCAAGCTAGTGGGTCTGGAAACCGAGGCAGCCTTGACCTTGTTAGTACTATCACCAAACTGACTGAGTGGCCTCCTAGCAGAATAGAGTCCTAATGCTTAAAAGGGCCCTACCTACTTATCTCTTAGCTAAACTTACTCAAGTTCACTTAACCAAAAAGCGATTGTTCTAGGGCCCCTGGAAATGTCATTGAGCTTTGGGGATGGTTACGGTATAGCGTTTGCTCATGAGATGACAATGAACCGTGTATACAACTGAGAAGTTGACACCAGCTGACTTGACCAAATCAACATCATTTATTGTAGAAAAACTTATCTGGCAGAAAACCATATGTCAAAAAATAAAAAATAAAAATACAGCAGTCGGTGCTTCCAGGCAAAAGGACCACCTGTACCTGAAAAATAGGAAATAACTGAAACAAAGAAAAACAGATCCAGAGAAATAAAACTTGGATGCATGTGAAATTTATGGAACCTTTGCAGTGAGATGTTTAGCTTCCCGCCCCGAAGTTAGTATTCTGTCCCAGTGGTCCCCTACCACCTCCTTGCCTTGATGTCTTTCCAGATTGACTTGTCTCCCAATAAGCATTTGAGAACAATGCTTCCTGCTGAGAGACCCACTTCAACCAGGCCCCGACTACAACACAGAATCCTAAAGGGGCCCCGTGTGTATAAATTAAAGTGCATTAGCCAGCGTGCCCTTTCCCTGGAAAGGAAATCACATCTACTTATGTGTATCTGTAAATCAAAACCCGCTTGTCTATGGCGTAGTCACAGACATGCCAAAACCAAACCCAGGCCAGCTTGGCTGGGATGGGGGCTGAGCACACAAAGACGTCTATTCACGCCTTTGGACTTCAAGAGATTCCTATGGTCCAACCAAGGTCAACAAGATGATTGCAGCCCGATTTCAAAGGTTACTTTTTAAAGGTGCAGTTCACAACTGCTGCAAAAATGTGTTTTTTGTTGTTGCTGTTGTTTTGTTTTGTTTTTTTACCTTTAAAACACTCAGAGATAAGAAAGACGTGTACGGGGAAATGTCCAATCTGATTGGTGTTCATATCTCTTTAAGATATACTGTTGATATTATGTAGTGAATTGGCTATAAAATCTCATTTTTAAAAAAAGACTTCTTACATTACAATATTTTACTGACAAGATGTACTGTGGGAAACTTCCTGACATGCCTACAAATATCATCAATATGCAAATGCACAAAAATCTTCCATAGTCTTTTGGGGGGAAATTTTCTTTCTTTTTTTTTAGCTTCCTTCCTTTCTTCTTTCTTTCCTCTCTTTCCCTATTTCTTTTCCCTCCTACCTGCCTTTGTTTTTGCTTTCATCCCATTTTTTTATGAAAGAAAGAGAAAGAGAAAGATGCTAACATTTATTGAGCACCTACTTGAATGACAAGTGTTCTCCGTGTATATTATTCAGCAACCATAAAGGATTCCTTCCCTTGGCTTAATCTCAAAAATCCTGTCATGCTTCTAGTGAACTCATTTTTCACAGAGATTTATTTTTTTAAAGTAACAAAGGCAATTTATTAAGTGTAATGTTTTAGGATGTTGAAGCCCTCTCAAGGACTTAACCGTTTTTGTTGCAACATTGGGATATATCTGAATAAGTATTTCCATCCACTGAATGTGACATTCTGGTTTACCCCAAAAATTATTACTAAGTCTGAGACTGTTTCAAGGACTTGCCTCCATTTACAAGATTTTTAAAATATGTTTTCCTGTGGCTTTCACTATTGACAACGAAGATGTTTTGTATGCCATTATTATGTAACATTTTATAATAAATTTTTTATGTTGTCAATGCCATTAGATTCTAATTCATCTGTACTTAAATCTAATCGATGCCACTTAATATGTTTTGAGTATTGTTTTGCCTAAATTCAATGGTAAATTTATTACCATATAAAATTTTTTAAATTAAAATAATGTCATTTATATGCAAAGCAGCTCAAAATACTATCATTAAGTGCATAAAATAGTTAAAATATCAACTTTTTATTTTTTGTGGCTTTTAAAACACATTTTGGGGGAATAACTTGAAGTCAATTAATGCAGTGGAAGGGTTAATATGTCCAATCATATCTAAAAATGTGCCCCACCTGAGAGACTTGCAGAGCATCTGTTTTTGATATTAAAAATGCACACACAAGCACACACACATAAACACAAATACACATTCTTTCTTTTCATTCTGTAACTTGTATGCAAAGTTTTATTGGCGATTTGTCCTCTCTCTTTCTACAAGACTTAATCAGCCTCTGGGAATAGGTGTAGCTTAAGCAGCCTGGAGAGGAAGCCTCTCTGTCCTCCTTAACACCATTCTCTGAGCTTCCCCAACTTCCTGTCACCTCCTTGCCCTCACCCACCATCCACCTCAGCCCCCCGGGCTGGAGCTCTACAAACCTCTCTGCTCCATCTTACGTGAGTGAGGAAGGGAGACTGGTCTGAGGAAGGGAGGAAGGGGCCTGGAATTGCTCAGCACTTCCCCAAAGGAATATCTATTATTCCTTCCAATGAAACATCTAAGGAATGAGACAGTTACTTGAATGGGAACAGGCTGAATTTATTTAAAGAGTTCTGTGGAATCTTGACAAATTAATAGACAGTGTCACCCATTTTCACCTTGACTTAGCCTGTGGCCCCTGCACACCTTCCCAGGCAGCCTGGGGTCTTTCAACAGGTGGGACCTGTTGTCACTTCACAGAATTGCCATTCCTAAACAGAACCAACGGTCTGCATTTTGTTTCCAGAGATTTCGTTCACTCTTCTTCATATACCAGTCAATTCCTTCCGCCACTGTTTCCTCATACTTCCTCCCAAGAAGGAATGAGAGGATTAACCTTCCAATATGCTTTGGCCAAATAAACCTTAAAGTGAACAATGTTTTACTCTTTACCAAAACAGTTTCTAAGGGGTATTTGGGGGAGTTAATTTTCTCCTGCTGTGGCTCCACTCCCTTATATTCCACAGGTGCTCATCCTTGGCCTTCTAACGATAATAATTCACACTTGTTGAGCTATTTGCTCACAAAAATAAGAAGGGACTGTTTTACTCCCATCTCATGATGAGGAAACTGAGCTTAAGTAGAGCGCAGCCCATAACTGATTGAAAATTCATATATGTTTCAACCACACTTTAGCTTTTGCTGAGGGGGCTCTGGGAGGCTGGCTCGCCGCCTTGAATGCAGCCAGCCACCAATGCATGCCCGTGAGCTCCGGCAGCCTTGCTCGCAGGTGGCAAGGATGATGGCGATGATCTCACTGCCTCTATAGAACCTGCTCTCCCTGCTCCTACCCGTTAGCTCATTTCGCCTGTGAGGAGGCTGAGGCGGACGTCACCTTAGTAAAGGTGAGTTTTGCAGACGCTGTCCTTGTTCAGGAAAGTTTCTGCTGTTTCCCAGGACCTTGGATTGTGAGTTTCAGCATCTCTAAGAGGAAGATAGAGCATGTTAAATTTTCTAAAGGTGTTTGGCTCTATGGAACCCATTGCGTTAGGCTGACCAGACGCACCATTTTAAATGGGACAGAAAACAACAGTCCTGCCCCATGTCAAAGGGTCAGCCTAGTGTCACTGGGCTAAATGTAAGGTGTCAGGAGGCCGACCACACGTACTGTTTGACATGGGACAGGACCGTTGTTTTCTGTCCCGTTTAAAATCGTATATCTGGTCAGCCTGCTTTGTGTGGCTAGAAACACAGGGTCATTGCTCTGCCAGACGCCTGGGAGATAATGATTTTAACAGAGTTTTTCCTGAGTGTGTGTGTGAATTAGTTATCAGCTTTTTTTTTTTAATTCTAGAAAAATGCAGCAAATCTGGGACATGCAGCAGAATGTGGGTGATGACGGGAGAAGGAAGACATGGACATGCACGTGGGTAAGTGATCTGACCTCTCCTAGCCTCGGTGTCTAACCTACAAAACGGGATGATAAATCTGCCTTGCAGCGTTGTAAGGATCAGAGAGGACTGTGGTGCTGATGGGGGGGGGGGGTGGTCAGTGGTGGCCATTACACTGGTACCTCTTACAGCCAGTGGTCTCACATGGGGCAAATTCTAAAAATGACTGGAGCCCAATTTCCTCCTCTGTAAATCAGGAATAAATATTCTTCTTCCTAAGACCGTTAAGCTGGTTGAAACCTAGACCAGTTCCAGGCTTCTCAGTATGTGATGTTACCTCGCCCTCCCGTGGGCCCTGCCCTCGCGCTGGGAGCACTTCTGCGACCCACTCGCCTCATTCCCAGGGAAGATGCACAGATTTCACGGGCAGGAAAGCCTCACCCTTCTAAATCCTTCTTTTACCTTCTACTTGGGCTGATTCCATTCTCCTGGATTCACTAAGCTTACCCGTCAAGCCTCCCACAGTCCTGTGAGGAGCTGGTGGTTTAATTTCCATTTTTAGAGCATACAGCACAAAGCGCACGGTGCTGGAAGACCCTGCCTGACACCACTCTGAAATGCACGGTAGTAATGCATCCCGGAGCCCCTAATGCCCCTGCTCCCAGAGCCCCGAGTTTTGTGACCTCTCCCAGGTGCTAATCACAGCTGGCCTGATAGCAGGTACGTGTGCCTGGGGGAGGTGCTCTCTGTAATCCCATTCGTCCGGAGTGCATTGCACGTCAGCACTCAGCAGCACCAAATAGTTTTATGGTGAATGCTCAAATGCTTTTTTTTTTTTTTTCCTTTACAAAGCATAAAACTATGGATTAGGGAAAACATGGGGATGAGAAACAATGAGCCCAGTTTTGCTTGTATAAACTCAAGCACGGGCTTGGCACAGGGGGCCAGCACCCCGAGGCAAAGCTGGTGGGGACAGAACAGCTGGCAGCTTCTCGGGGACATTTTGTTTCTGAGCAGTCCCATGCAGGGTCACACAAACCCAATGTCTGGGCAGTTTTTCTTTCTAAACTTTCCATAGAACAAGTTAATGTCTAGGTTTTATGGGAGCACCTACCCTCTATAGTGTAGAGGGGTGAATTTTATCTTGCAGTTTTGCCAGCCAGGGAAGACATCCCGCCCATCCTCCATTCCTATTTGTTGCAGGGTCTGAAATAAAACCATGTGCAAAGTTCACAGAAGGTTTCACACATTACCCGGCACATGGTAGGAGCCAGATAAGTAGTAACAAAGACAATGTAGTCATGTAATTTGGTGAAAAATACACGTTCTTTTTATCTCCAATTTATTAGGTTTCTGAATCAAAAGAAAATTCTGAAACCCTGTAAAGTCAAAGTTAGCATGTTCCTTTACACAGGTATAGAAATGGGGTTAATAAGGACAGCTCGTGGGTAATAATGAGATAGTGGGGAAGCTACGTTATTACAAGCTAGTTCCACGTGACAGTTTGCGTTAGTTGAAGAAGGTTCAGGGACTTTGGTACCTAACATTTCACGTGCAGCTGGTGCCCTCTAGTGGCGGGGGGTACCGTCTCCCGCGATATAGTGTCTCGTTTTTAAAGCCAAAGAAATCCACTCTTCCTAATTTATTTACCCTACCCCAGATTTACAGGGAGGGAAGAGAAGATGGAGAAGCTGGAACGTTAGAAGGTGCCTTGGAGTGCCTTTCTAATTCAGAAGGCAAATCCCAGCATGCATCCTTGGGTTTATAAAATATGAGTCTTAAATGCCTTGGAGGTTTCATGTTTCTCCCAGAGATGAGGACCCTCATCTGCCATATCTCTGGGAACCTCCCCAGTATGGGAACTGAGTTTTTTCAGGCTGTCTCAGATCATTCAGGTATGCTCCAAAAGTGGCACAATTCCTCTGGGCTCTCAGACTGGAATAATGAGGCTGAACTCTAACTTTCCACAATCTGTAGACAGAATAGAACAATGGCCCTTCAAATTCCTTCAAGCAAGCACAGGACTAAAGATAACATCCACCTATGTATCCTATACATACATCCACTGTCCAAAGCCTTTCTTCCCACCCAAATGGCTCCTCGGCCTGGAGGCCAGTCTTTATTGATGGTACACACGGAGTCTCCAGAGCAGAGATGACACTCATTCTGAGCTGGCATCATCACCTAACTACCTGTCCTGGACACGCTGCCTTAATCCAGGCCTTAATCGTTTCCCATTGAGGCTTTTTCGTGTTTTTCAAGTTGAGTTACATCTTCCCGGCTCATTCATCTTCTACACTGCTACTAGCTGTTTTTGTAAAAAACAAACATTTTATTATCTGGTGATCTTTTAGAAAAGTACAATAACATGAAATGACCCCAACCCACCTCTGCAGCCTCTGCTGCTATTTCCCTCACACTCCTCTTCCTGTGCTCACACATGCTTCTCGCCCTATCAGAACATTGCAGAACCCGGGGCGTCCTTCATGGCCTGCGAGGAAGCACCCTCCCACGGTCCCACATCGTCGGCCTCGATGTGGGAGTTTTGCTACCACTTATGCATTTGTCTCCACGATGACCTCCTCCAGAGCAAAACTCCAGGTCTATTTTTTTAATTTAAAATTTTTTTTCTTTGTTAATACAATAACATACTGTATGCAAAATTTGCTAAAACCACAGTACTATAATTAATGCTTCAGGATTTTTATTGAGATACTACTGACATACAAGTTTCCGGAGTACAAAATAGTGATTTGATAGTTACATATATTGCAAAATGAGCCCCTCAATAATTGTAGTTAAATCCATCAGCACAGAGTTATTTTTTTCTTCTGAAGAGAACTTTTAAGATCTGTCTTAGCAATTTTCACATAACCAGGAGAGTAGTATGAGCTACAGTGACCATGCTGTACATTACATCTCCATGATTTATTTTATAAATGAAAGGTTGTTCTTTTTGACCACCTTCACTCATTTCACCACCCCACCCACCCCCACCACCCGCCACCCTCCCCCATCCCCCGCCACTAGCAACCACTGATGTGTTCTCTGTATCTATGAGCTCGGTTGTTTGTTTTTCTGAAGATTCCACATGTAAGTGAGAACATGTTATTTGTCTTCCTCTGACTTATTTCACTTGGTATTATCAGGCTTATTCTTTTACTATGCCCCAGAATTGCCCAGCATGTAGCAGTACACATGCACACAAAGGTGGGTGGGTGGGTGGATGGATGGATGGATGGATGATGGAGGGAGGGAGGTAGAGAGAGAGGGAGAAAGAGAATTTTATACAGTTTTGAAGGACAGCTTTCTTTTATATCTCAGCAGTCAAAAATAAAGGAAGCATGAATTTTAGCACCTGACAGGACAGGGTTTGGGTCCTCCTGCCATCTCTCACTAGCTGTGTGACCTTAGGCAAGTCATTAACCTTTTTGAGCCTCAGTTTTTCACTGTAAAATGGGGATCATCGTACATTCCGTGCAAAGCGAAGACTAAGTTAGGTAATGTAGATGTAAAGTGCCTGAGAGTACTTGAACAAAGCACTCATTGGCGTTGCACCTGTCTACCCATCTGATGTGTTACATACACGTGGGGATGATTAAGTGGATTTCATTTCATCTTTCTGCTAATTCTGAAATACAGCTAATTCTTTCTGATCATATACTGAATATATCTACACTTTCCACCCTGATTCCATGTACAATTCACTTGCATTTGGCATAGACTGATTATTTTTTTTTAACTCATGGAAGCTTATTCAAGCGGTAATTATTACTTCATGGAAATATTTGTCTGCCATTTCCTTCATTTCAAACTAAGAAGCAGGGAGAACTGTGTTTTTACTACTAGGCAATTTAATCATTCTCTCCACCCCCGCCCCCCCGACACACGCCTCTTATGTATCCACTGGGGCCACGTCAGCTGAAAAAATAATAAAATCATACAAGCAGAACTTCATCATCTTGTCTCGGGAACTCCCACTAGCAAGACACAATTCATATACCCAAAATGGAGTGTTCTGAAAGAGACAGATGGACTCCAGCCCCCCTGATTCACTGCCCTCCTTTTCATAACATCACATTTATAAAATGTCTGGGTGGCTGGCTGTCTCACTGACTTGAGGCTGAGCACAGGGGATCCAGGAAGGAGTCGTTAGTTGCCAGGTCCCTGCTGACAAGAGTACTTGCCTACACCCTTTGAAGGCGTGTGACATAGGCAAAGAAACGGGGAAAGACCTGGCTTGCCGGCAAAGCATTACGCACATCTAAATCTGGGGTATTAAGTTTTGCTCTGTAAGTGTTCTTTCCATGACAAGCCCTGTTAATTGGTGCCTCAGCTTCAAAACTATTTCAGTTTTTATGTTGCAGAAGTGACTTAAGAATCTAATTAGCTATGTTTATTAGACACACTTAAATTTTCATTCTACTCATTGCTTTCAAGTTAAATAAAGCAGTGATAAGGAGTCAAGCTAGAGGAAGAGTTTTAGGCTATTACACCACTTCCCAATGTTTGTGTTGCCACTTATCCTGGACAGATCAACTCTGCAAAAGCCCAAGGAGACTCATGTTTATACTATTGGGAGTAAAGTATGGATGAAAGAGCCCAGTGATAGGAAACTAAAAGAGAATAGTAGATAATCTGAGTGACAGACACAGTCAGCTGCCCCTGCACTGGGCTCTAGGTTAAGTCAGTACACACACGCCCTTTAAGAATTGTCTCTCACTTTGTTATAAAGCCTTGTTCTCACGGACAGAAACCCTGTTGGCTCTCAAAGCCAGATATTTTGGGGGCTCTTTTCTCACAGGCAGGTCTTTAAAGTTAAGGTGCCAGATATAGGGTTCAAATATTTGCTCTTCAGGGAGAAGCTAGGGGTTTTCAGGTCCCTCCCAATTGGGTCGCTCTACCAGGTGGGGTTGATGGCGAGATTGTTTCTCAGCCTCTTCTATCAGCTTCACTGAGTTTTTTCTTCTTTGTCTACGTGTAGGAGTCACTTGGCTAGTGGTTTTCATTTGTTTCTCACAGGAAATCACTCCATATTTAGCTGTAGCTTTGATGCGTCTGTGTAAGGGAGTTCAGGATCTTCCATCTTGAACTGGAACCTCATTTTTTTTGCCATTGCAGTTGACATACAATATTAGATAAGTTTCAGGTGTACAACATGGTGATTAGCCATCTGTATAACTTGTCCGGTAAGTCTGGTACGGATCTGACACTATACATAGTTACTACTGACTATCTTCCCTGTGCTGTATTTACATCCTTGTCAGTGTTTTTATGCCTGGCAATTTGTACTTTTTCATACCGTCCCCTTTTTCACCCATCCCCTCCACCCCGTACCATCCGGCAACCATCAGTTTGTTCTCTGTATGAGTTTGTTTTGGTTTTATTTTGTTCTTTCGATTCCACATATAAGTGGAATCGTGTGATATTTGTCTGTCTCTGACTTATTTCACTTACCATAATATTCTCTAGGTCTATCATGTTGTTGCAAATAGTAAGATTCGGGGGTTTTTTATGGCTAAGTAATATTTCATTCTGTATATGTAGTACATCTTTATCCATTCGTTCTTCAATGCACGCTTAGGTTGCTTCTGTATCTCGCCTATTGTCAATAATGCTGCAGTGAACATAGGGCTGTCTGGAAAAAATCCAGCCATGAATGCCTCTGTTTTTCATATATATATGGCTGGACACTTTCTGGACAGCCCTCGGATATCTTTTGGAATTAGGGTTTTGGATTTCTTTGGATAAATGTCTAGAATTGGAATTATTGAGTTATATGGTAGCTGTTTGAATTTTTTTAGGAACCTCCATACAATTTTCCATAGGGGCTGCACCAATTTGCAATTCCACTACCAGTGCACAAATGTTCCCTTTTCTCCACATCTGACAGATATGAGGTGATGTCCTATTGTAGTTTTAATTTGCTTTTCCCTCATGATTTGTGATGTTGTGTTTCTTTTCATATTTCTATTGGTCACCCAAATGTCCTCTTGGGAGAAATGTCTATTCAGGCTCTCTGTCCAGTTTTTAATTAATTTTTCTGGTTTTGTTTTGTTTTTATGTTAAGTTGCATGAGTTCCTTATTTACTTTGGCTATTAACCCCTTATCAGGTGTATTGTTTATGGACATCTTCCATTTAGTAGATCGCCTTTTTATTTTGCTGATGGTTTTCTTTGCTATGAAAACCTTTTTAATCTGATATAGTCCCATTTATTTATTTATTTTCTTTGTTTTTATTGTGCCCTTGAGATATATCCAAAAAATATTTGCTAGAAGCGATGTTAAAGTGTTGACTGCCTATGTTTTCTGGTTATTCTGGAGTTTTATGGTTTTCAGTCTTACATTTAAGTCTTTAATCCATTTTGAGCTTATTCTTGTATATGATAAAAGAAAGTGATCCAATTTTGTACTTTTGCAAGCATCTGATTAGTTTTCCATGTGTCATTTATTGAAGAGACTATGTTTACCCTATTGTATATCCTTGCCTCATTTGTCATAGATTCATTGACCATATAAGTATAAATTTATTTCTGGGCTCTCTATTTTGTTCCATTCATCTGTGTGTCTGATTTTATGCAGTGCCATGTTGTTTTTACTACTATAGCCTTATAATATAGTTTCATATAAGATAACATGATACCACTATCTTTATTCTTTTTTTTTTCCCAATATTACTTTAGCTATTTGGAGTCTTTTTTGGTTTCATATAAATTTAGAATTTTCATTCCTGTTCTGTGAAAATACCACTGGTATTTTTTATAGGGATTGCATTGAATCTATAGATTGCTTTGTGTAGTATAGACATTTTAATAATGTTAACTCTTCCTATCCACGAATACAGTGTCTCCTTCAATTTCTTATAGATTTCTAAGTACACATCTTTTATCTCCTTGGTTAAATTTATTTCTAGGTATTTTATTCTTTTTTGATGCAATTGTAAATGGAATTGTTTTCTTAAATTTTCATTTTGATAGTTCATTGTTGGTATATAAAAATAAAACTGATTTCTGAATATTACTTTTGTATCCTGCTACTTTGCTAAACTTATTTATTAGTTTTAATACCTTTTTATGGGATCTTTAGGGTTCTCTATATATAGCATCATGTCATCAGCAAATAATGACAGTTTTACTTCCTTTCCAATTTGTTTGCTTTATATTTCTTTTACTTGTCTGATTGCTGTGACTAGAGCTTCCAATATTATGTTGAATAAAGTAGTGGAAGTGTACATCCTTGTCTTATTTCTGATCTTAAAAGAAAGATATTTTAGCTTTTAACCAATGACTGTAATTTTAGCTGTGGATTTGTCATATATGGCCTTTATTATGTTAAAGTATGGTCCCTCTATCTCTACTTTGCTGAGAGTTTTATCATAAATGGTGTATGATCTTTTTAATGTATTGCTGGATACAGTTTACTACTATTTTGTTGAGAATTTTGGAATCTATGTTCATCAGGGATATTGGCATTTTTTATTTATTTTTTTTTTTTGGTAGTGTCTTTGTTTAGTTTTGGTGTCAGGATAATGCTGGCCTTGTAAACTGAGTTTGGAAGACTTTCCTCATCTTGATTTTCTGGAATAGTTTGAGAAGGATAGGTGTTAATTCTTCTTTGAACATTGGGGGTGAAATTCAGCTTGAAGCCATCTGGTCCAAGCTTTTTTGTTGTTGTTGGGAGTTTTGGGGATTGCTGATTCAGTTTCCTTAGTAGTTATCAATGGGTATGTTCAGACTTTTTGTTTCTTCCTGACTCAGCCTTGGAAGAGGGTATGTTTTTAGAAATTGATTCATTTCTTTCAGATTGTCCAATTCATTGGCATATAATTGTTCATAGTATTTTCTTATAATTCTTTGTATTTCTGTGCTATCAGTTATCACTTCTCCCCTTTCATTTCTTTTATTTATTTGGGCCCTCTCTCTATTTTTTTCATGATGAATCTGGCTAAAGGTTTATCAGTTTTGTTTATCTTTTCAAAGAATCAGCTCTTGGTTTCATTGATCTTTTGTATTTATTTAGACTATATTTTATTTATTTCCAATTTGATCTTTATCATTTCCTTCCTTCTACTCACTTTGGACTTTGTTCTCTTTCTAGATCCTTTAAGTGTGAGGTCACATTGTTTATTTGAGTTTTTTGTTTGTTTTGTTTTTTGTTACTTGAAGTAGGCCTGTATTTCTACAAATTTCCCTCTTAGAATTGCTTTGGCTGTGTCCCATAGATTTTGGTCTTTGTGTTTTTATTTTCATTTGTCTCAAGTTATCTTTTGATTTTTTCCTTGATCTCACTGTTAATCCACTCATTGTTTAGAGCACATTACTTAGCCTCTATATATTTACATGTTTTTCAATTTTCTTCTTGTAACTGATAGCTAGTTTTATATCATTATAATCAGAGAAGATGCTTGATGTAATTTCAATCTTCTTAAATTTATTGACTTATTTTGTAGCCTAACATTGGTCTTCACTGGAAAATATTCCATGTGCACTTGAGAAGAATATAAATTCTGCTGCTCTGGGGTGAAATGTCCTAAAAATCATCTGGTATAAGGTGTACTTAAGGCCACAGTTTTATTGTTAATTTTATGTGCAAAAGATCTATTGATATCAATGCCATGTAAAGTTCCTCTACTATTATTGTATTATTGTTGATCTCTCCCTTTATGTCTGTCAATACTTGCTTTTTACATGTAGTTATTCCTATGGTGAGTGTATAGATGTTTATGAGAGTTATATATTCTTGTTGGATTGGTCCTTTTATCCTTATTAAATGCCCTTCTGTCTCTTGTTACAGACCTTGTTTTAAAGTCTATTTTGTTTTATATAAGTATTGCTATCCCTGTTATTTTTTCCTCATTTCCATGGGCATAAAATATCTTTTTTCATCCCTTTACTTTCAGTTTGTATGTGTCTTTCAATCTGAAGTAGGTCTCTTGTAGGCAGCAAATGTACAAGTCTTATTTTCTTATTCAGCCACACTATGTATTTTGATTAGAACATTTAACCCATTTACATTTAGTCATTTTTGATAGGTTTGGAATTATTGCCACTTTATTGTTTTCTGATTGTTTTATAGTTATCTGTTCCTTTTTTATTCTCTTGCTCTTTATCTTGTATGTTGATGACTTTCTATAGTATTGTTTGAAAATCTTTCTCTTTATTTCTTATTTGTCTCTTGTAAAAAAAAGTTTTTTGTAGTTACCACGTGCTTCATAGATACCAGGCTATGTTTATAGCAGTCTATTTTAAGTTGATGGTTGCTAAAGTTTGAACACATTCAGAAATCATTACTACTTTTACTCGCCCCCTTCCCGTTTGTTTTTGTCATTAATTTTTACTGTGTGTGTGTGTGTGTGTGTGTGTGTGTGTGTGTGTGTATCTTAATTTATTGTTGTAATTACACCTGATCTTCCTACTTTTGCCTTTTAACCTTTGTACTAGCTTTATGGCTTCTCAATCCACTGCTTTTACTGTTTAACAAAGGGTACAGAGTATGCCAAGGCCTTTTGCTGCTTATTTAGGAATCGCGGGAAGTCCTCAGTATGAGCCAAGGCAGACCCCTTGTGGGGAAAAATCTCTGGGACTGGCCCAGGTTGCGCAGGATCTCAGGAAATCACCATGTGGGGAAAACAGTGTTAGCCAGGTTAATAGAGACCAGAGATTTGGAACCTGCCTGTGCCTGCTGGCTTGATGGGAAGAGGGCTCAATGAAAGAAGAATGGAGCTTGCCATCTTAAATAATGGGCTTGCTTTTATGAGTTATATTTCATGAAGAATCCTAATTTTTAAATATTAGAAACATAATCAATGTGGGAAGATTTTCATAACAAACAGGCTCACAGGAGTTGAGTATATGTGTCATTTCATGTATTTCTCATAAAATTCTCATGCCTTTGGTATCACAACTTTTATTTTACTAATGAAGAAAGTGAGGCTTAAAGATATAAAAAACTTGTTTGAAATTACCCTGCTACCAAGTAGTGAACACAAGTTTCAGATTCAGAGTTTATAACCTTGAGCTCTTCCATCCTTTAATAGTTCCTTTCAACTATTCAATTCTCAGTGGTTCAATGTTGAACTTTCAGAAGTTCAGTCATTTCCTTTTAGAAGTTTAACAGTTCTATTGGCCAGCATTGTCTTTAGATTAATTTAAACTCCTTTCTACTTCATTAAATTAGTGATTAACTGTCCTTTTAAAGTCTGACTCACACTTGATATTTTTTAAATGTTTTCAATGAAAAGAAATAAAATCCATGAAACAGTCATACTACATGGTACAGAAAGAATTTGGTGTATGGTGCTAGACTTGAGTTATTTTATTCAAAAAATAATTTTAATTACTAAATTTATTAATAGTAAATGTACCAGTCACTGAGGTATAATGGTACATATGACAGCCATGGTACTAGTACTCAATGGGCTTATGTTCTAGTGGTATAACCTTCTTTAAATGTGTGAAACAGGTGTCATCATTTGTTTTGCAGGTATGCAATAAGAAATTGGAATTATGCATATAGTAAGGCCCCACACATAGAAACTATTTGGCTATTAGTAGCAGTTATTGAATTGATAAATAATAATACTAATTAAACAAAAGCATAAGAGGCAAGTGGATTTTAGGATAATGAGTAGTCACCACAGCATGGCCATAAAGTGTCATCTGTACTCCAAAGAGGGGCTGCCCAGAACAAAAGCCACTATCACCAGCTACAGTCACCAAGTACCTCTTTCTTCCCCACTGACGGGTGAAAATCTTAGAGGTGTGCAGGCTGAGGAGGCATGACCTGATTGTATGTAAAACCAAATTCCTTTAGAGTTCTACTTGTTCTGGTACATTACATTATAAATGAAGTTAAGTTGAATTTAACAGATTTTAACAGAATTTAAGAGATTTCTACACATAACTTGGTATTTGGAAAGTTCTGTTAAATCAAAGTCGTAAATCCTTTAGTTTCCCCATATGTGTGCTTAAAGACCCAATAGTTTCACTTGTAGCAACAGCAATATAGGTTTTTAGATCAAACCCTCCCACTGAGAACAAATGGAAAAATCAAACAAAATATCATATGAAAAACATGTGTTCGAAAGCATCAGAAATCCATTAAAGAAGTGAAAATGTATGGGACCAAGATCCAAGAGTGAAGGAAAAGCATACTGTTTTATGTACGTGGAAAGAAACATAAATCTGGCACCATTTTACCCGCCAGGACTATTGTGAAACCTAAGTGCAGTGGTTGAGATAAGAAATGAAGCTGAGCTTTTGACAGAGCCTTAGGACTAGGGAGAGAGAAACTATTAATAGGTGCAGGGACAGCACATTCCAAGAGCAGGAGCAAACCAAAAATAGAGCAGCCTCGTCCTTAAAAAGACTAAAAACCCCTTAAATTGTTTTAGTGTGTGATTGGAATAAGTTGATAGGCCTCTAACATAGTTGCTTGCCAGAGCAAAAACGGATTCACTGTGAAGGGAAATAAAGTCAGAGTCCCAAATTACCTCAACAGTTTCCCCATGCAATGTTTGGGCCTCAATCAAAAATAATCAACTATTACAAAAAGACCATTTTTGTTCCAGAAATCAAGAAAAAAAGAAAACTGGTAATAAAAATTAGCACACAGGAGTTTTAAATGATGGAGCTGTCAAACATGATCTTAAAAAGAAATCAGTATGTTCCAGGGATTAAGACAAAATGGTGAACTTTAGCAAAGAATGGAAACTATACAAATAATAAAATGGAAATTCTAGAAATGAAAAATAGACTATCAAGTCAATAGGTAAGTTTATTAGCAAAGTAGGCTGAGAAGAGAACTAGAGAAGTAGAGGATAATTGAAAGAAAAATATCTAAAGTTCAGAGTCAAAAGAACAGAAATAGAGAAGAGAGATGCAGCACATAGTGAAAATGTCTAGTACA
Source organism: Lyroderma lyra (assembly GCA_004026885.1). NCBI lineage: Eukaryota > Metazoa > Chordata > Mammalia > Chiroptera > Megadermatidae > Lyroderma > Lyroderma lyra. The sequence goes on from PVJL010002775.1 coordinate 125,562, forward strand.
TGTATAATTACAGTCCCACAATAAAGGGGATACAGAACTGGGTAGGAGCACATTCTAAGCATATGGTATCACAACTGCTGATACCCGAGGCAAAGAGAAAACCTTAAAAGCAG
>PVJL010002775.1:125774-181391 GCA_004026885.1 Lyroderma lyra
CAAACAAACAAACAAACAAAAACAAAAAAACAGGGAGAGTATTTGTCACCAGGTGATCCCAGAAGAAAGGACATTATAAAGGGTTTTATTCGGGATAAAGAAAAAGAATCATAGAAGGCAGCTCAGCAATACAGAAAGGAATAGAGAATAATAGGAAAGGGTCAGACATAGGTAAATGTAAATGAATGTTGATACTATCAAAATCATGAATCCTGAGATTTTAAAAATATGCAGAATTTAAAAAAAAAAAAAAAGGATAGGAAAGCACACATGGTAGCGGGATGTCAATCTAGTAAAAGAGCTCCAAGGTCAACAAATCTGAGGATGGTCTTTTCATAAATGGTGTCAGGACAACTGTACACCCATTGGGAAAGGGGAACTTTTAACCCTCATTTCACACCATTCACACACACACACACACACACACACACACACCCCAAATGGAAGATTGTCAATGTCAAATGAGAAAGTTAAACAATAAAAAAATATTTAGACATCAACATACAATGTCCTCAAGAACTTGAAGAAAGAAAGACTCTTAAAAAGGGCACAAATTGTGCTAAACATAAAGGAAGAGAGTGATAAACCTGTCTGTGCTACGATTTAAACTTTTGTTCATTAGACAATACCATAAAGCAAGCTTGTTCAACCCATGACCCATGGGCCACATGCGGCCCAGTATGGCTTTGAATGTACCCTAACACAAATTTGTAAAATTTCTTAAAACATGAGACATTTTGGGGACCTTTTTTTTTAAGCTCATCAACTATTGTTAGTGTACTTTATGTGTGACCCAAGATGATCTTCTTCCAATGTGGCTCAGGGAAGCCAAAAGGTTGGACATCCCTGCCATCAAGGGAGTGAAAAACCAAATGAGAGGTATCTGCAACATGGGCTACTCAGAGTATATAAAGAACTGCTAAAAATCAATTAAGAAATAGAGAACACTCAATGGAAAAATAGGCAGGAGACTTGGCATCTCTTAAAGGAGATTATCCAAATGGCAATACACTAAAAGCTGCTCAACTTTATTACCTTTAATGTCAGAGAAGAGCAAATTAAAACCACAATAAAATTTAGAAGACTTACACAACATATCAAGTGTTGGCAAGGATGTGTAGAGCAAGTAAAAATACATACTGATGGTAGGAGAGTAAATTGGTATGATCACTTGGAACGTATTTTGGCAATATCTACTAGAGTCGAACAGTTGCATACATTTATGACCCAGCAATTCCACAAATCCCATTCTTATGTATATTTCCAATCAAAACGTTATGCATGTGTACCAAGATAATTGTAAAAGATGTCCACAACTGATTTATTCATTGTAATAAAAACAAAACAAAACAAACACTGGAAACAGCCCAACTGTCCAGTAACAGAAGAGATGAATAAATATGTGGTATACTCAAACAACAGAGCACTATACAGCAAGGTAAATGAACAAATACCACTATAAACAACACAAATGATTTACACAAATATAATGTGGAAGAAAAGTAGTGAGAGAGAATAGAATACACATTGTATGGTTCTATTTACATAAAATTCAACAACATGAACAATTGCCAATGGCGTTAGAATTCAGAATAGTGGTTACCTTTGGGGAGAAAGTAGAGAACTATGATTTCAAGGAGGCCTAAGAGGTGATTTTGGTTGATCAGAGCAGTTATGATATGAGTGTATCTGTGTTGTGACAATTCATTTATTTGTGTACATTTCTGTATGTACAAGGGCTGTCCGGAAAAAGTCAACTATAAATGCCTCTATTTTTCATATTACATGTCTGGATACTTTCCAGACAGCCCTCGTATATGTCAAAAATAGGTTTTTTTGTTTTTTTGTTTTTTGGTTTTTTTTTTTAACACTGAATGTAGCCAAAAACCCCAGAACAAAACAAAAAACAAAACAGCCTATTTTCATATTATAGTGAACAGATTCTTTCTTTTCTTTCCTTTTTAAAGATTGATTATAATTTTTCACAATTAAAATTTTTTTGCAACAGTAAGTACAGAAGTCCTATAGATTTCCACAGCATTCAGAAAACTCTGAGGAAAAATATTCACAGCCATTAACTAGGCACTGTAGAGTTTAGTGGTCCTCCCATATCAATGGTTTTGCTTTCCGAAGTTTCAGTTATGTCCCCCCACCCCCACCCCACATACACACACTCAACCGTAGTCTGAAAATATTAAATGGAAAATTCCAAAAATAAAAAATTCATACATTTTAAATTGCATGCCATTTTGAGTAGCATGATAAAAATCTCATGCTGTCTCACCCCATTTCACCTCAGACATGAATCATCATCTTGCCCAGTGTAGCCACACTGTATAAGAAACGCACCCGCACCCCGCCTCACACACACAAAGTAGTGACTTAATAGCCATCTTGGTTTTCAGATTGACTATCTCCATATCACCTGCTTGTGTTCAAGTAACCCTTATTTTACTTAATGTTCCCAAAGTGCAAGAGTAGTGATGTTGGCAATGGGCTATGCTAAAGAGAACACATAAAATGCTTCCTTTAATTGAAAAAGTATGTATGTAGAGAAAAAAACACAGTATATACAGGATTTGGTTCTATCTGCGGTTTCAGGCATCAACTGGGGGTCTTGGAAGACCTCCCCTGTGGATAAAAGCAGACCTCTGTATCCCAAATAGATTAAGTATTTAGTGTTCTATATTTTAAAAATAGATGTGTTCATTTGTTTATTGAATTTCTGTCATAAAACCTTTCCATGTGATAGTAGTTTTTGAAGCATCTTTCTAATATCTGCTTTCCCCTTCTGGTTCTCTGTTTTGACATGTATATTTACGTTTGCCTTGTCTTCTTCATAGTTGTGGTTTTGCACTTTTGTTCAATCTCTGTATTATTCAAATTTAAAAATAACTTTGAGGTTTGTTTCACTATACGATCATAATAATACTGTGGTTATTCCAATTACTGGTTTTACTCTCAGGGGATTCCTTTTTCAGGTAAACATTGCCATAATAACTAAAAAAAATTTTTGTAAGAAAACCAAGTATATAAATCTAGGGATAGGATCTTTTAGTTTTTGAGTTACTCAAACTCAAAAGATCCAACAAGTTTTCCTTGTTTTTTAACAAATCATTGTAACATGTAGTTTTTTAGTTATAATTCAGAGTGTATGGAATAGTAAAAATCCCAATCAATCAAAAGAGGTCAACATATTGTTTTTAAAATCTTCAGTTTCAAATGGGGAAAAGCTGAAGCCTATTCCCCTAAAATCAGGAACAAGACAGGGATGCCCCGTCAACACTGCTATTCAATATAGTACTGGAAGTTCTAGCCACAGCAATCAGGCAAGAGAAAGGAATAAAAGATATCCAAATTGGGAAAGAAGAAGTCAAATTGTCACTATTTGCAGACGACATGATCCTTTATATAAAAAATTCCAAAGATTCCACCAGAAAACTATTAGAAATAAATGAATACAGTAAACTCACAGGATACAAAATCAATGTACAAAAATCAACAGCATTTCTATATACAAACAATAAATCCTTAAAAAAAGAAATGAGGGAGTCAATTCCTTTTGCTATTACAACAAAAAGAATGAAATACCTGGGAATTAACTTAACAAAGAACATGACAGACTTATACACGGAAAACTATAAGACACTTTTGAGAGAAATTGAAACAGACATTAAGAGATGGAAAAATATCCCCTGTTCATGGATAGGAAGACTTAACATTTTAAAATGGCCATTCTGCCCAAAGCAATCTGCAGATTTAATGCAATACCCATGAAAATCCCACAGTCATACTCTCGTGAAATAGATAAAAGAATTATCAGATTTATATGGAACCATAAAAGACTTCGAATTGCCAAAGCAATACTATATAAAAAGAATAAGACTGGTGGCATTACACTCCCTGACTTCAATTTATATTACAAAGCATCAACAGTCAAAACAGCTTGATACTGGCAGAAGAACAGAAATATAGACCAATGGAATAGAACTGAAAACCCAGAAATGAATCCACAAATTTATGGACAAATAATTTTTGATAAAGGAACAAAAAACATGCAATAGGGAAAAGACAGCCTCTTTAGTAGGTGGTGCTGGGAAAACTGAAAAAACATATGCAAAAGAATGAACTTGAGCTGTGAACTCTCTCCATGTTCAAAAATTAACTTAAAATGGATTAAAGACCTTCATATCAGACCTGCAACAATAAACTGTATAGAAGAAAACATTGGTTCTAAACTTATAGACCTAGGACTCAAGGAGGACTTTATGAACCTGACCTCAACGGCAAGGGAAGTAAAAGCACAAATAAATGAATGGGACTATATCAAACTAAAAAGCTTCTGCACAGCAAAAGAAACCATCAACAAGGCAAAGAGACAGGCAACTGATGTGTTATATTTGCAAATAACACATCAGATAAGGGTCTAATATCTAAAATATATAAAGAGCTAATACGACTAAACAAACAAACAAAAAAAACAATTAAAAAGTGGGCAGAACTAAACAGACATTTCTCCCACGAAGAAATACAAATGTCCAGCAGACATATGGAAAAAATGCTCATCCTCATTAGCTATCAGGGAAATGCAAATCAAAACCACAATGAGATACCACCTCACACCTGTGAGAATGGCTGTTATCAACAAGACAAGGAATAACAAGTGCTGGAGAGGATGTGGAGAGAAAGGAACTCTGGTACACTGCTGGTGGGAGTGCAAACTGGTACAACCACTGTGGAAGACGGTGTGGAGGGTCCTCAGAAAATTAGGAATGGAGCTACCATGTGACCCAGCAATGCCGCTTCTGGGGATCTACCCAAAAAACCTGAAAACCTCTGTCCGCAAAAACTTATGTACCCCAATGTTCATTGCAGCGCTGTTCATAGTGGCCAAAACATGGAAACAACCAAAGTGCCCTGTGACAGATGACTGGATAAAGAAGCTGTGGTACATACACACAATGGAATATTACTCAGCTGTAAGAAAAGATGAAATATTGCCATTTGCAACAAAATAGATGGACCTGGAGATCATCATGCTTAGTGAAATAAGCCAGATGGAAAAAACAAAGAACTGTATGACTTCACTCATGTGCGGAATATAAAACTGAAAGCAACAGAGAAAGGAAAACAAAACAAAAAGAAAAAACAACCCATGGACACAATCAATAGTTTAATGTTTATTTGGGGACAAGTGAGTTAGGGAGGGGAGAAAGGGGAGGGGGTGGGAGAGGAGCGGGGGAAGCTAAATATAAGGTGATGGAAAGAGAAGTCACATTAGGTGGTGAACTTATTATACAACAAGCTGACAATGCACTGTGGAATTGTATGCCTGAAACTTATGTAATCCTTGCTAACTGGTGTCACCCCAGTAAGTCTAACAATAAAAATAAAATTAAAAAAAAAAATCTTCAGTTTCTTCAAAAACCTATTAAATTATGTTTTATTGTAGGAAGAGTTTTTATTTAAATATCACTTTTCCCCTTCCTCAATATTTCCTCATGAAAGTTTTATTTTATGTATTCAATTTATATGAAAAGTAAGATTGTTCATTTTCAACTCTAACCTATTCATTCTCTCTCATATTGTTTTCTACTAAATCCCATTAACTCCTTATCCTGGTTTCCACTTGACCCATGTTGACACATATAGAACAATCACCACTTCTAACCAAAATTTAACACCTTTTTGAATTACGATCAGTAATGTTAACTGCCTTTCATTTATTAGATTTTCAAAACCTAGAAAATTTTCTAAATTGGCTTATTTCTATAAAAAATGCCAAAATAAAATCCCTAGAGAATTCTTGGTCAATATTTACTGAATTAATGTATCATAATGTGATTATCACTGTGCTGGACACCGAGGAATGTACAAAAGGAATCCAAGACATGATCCCCATCTCCCAAGGGTCTATTATTCACCTGAAAACTGAGCCCATAAACAAATTTATAGGTACTTATCCTACTGCCTATAAATATAATTCCAACATTTAGCAGTTGAGAAATATCTTAGGTAGTAAGGAAGATAGTAAATATGGTGTATCCCAATACTTGGCCTAAGTATGTACCTATGGAATCAACTCTAACGCTAGGGCAACCTGGGAGTCAAGTAAGATAATATGTATCCTGTAAGTGATAAATATATCAGGAGGCTATTTTCTGCAATCCTATTAGTGTTATTGTGTGTTTCAAAAACAGGTGAATTAAAGTCTTAACTGACTCATAGGTGCAGTAGAGCACTTCTAAGGTCTGCCAGGTACAACATATCATTTCTCTCAGCATCATTTTTGCATGCACCTGGCCTTGGGAACATGGCACTATTTCTTGCAGCCCAGAGTACATTCTATCAGGCAGCTGGACTTGAAAATTATATACGTGTAAACATGTGGCTATGTGAAACCATTGGTAGTTGGTGTTTTGATGATACTTGTCTATTCCCATTTCCCAAATACTAGTTAAGTTTTTCATATTTTTTCATTTAAATATGTAATTAAGATACAGGAAAAATAAAATTAAAAAATTCTAGTAAATAACTTTTTACATTGTAAAACTTTTAATTTGTTCTTTGTTTTCTGACAGCAATCATCCTTGGAATTTTCTTATAGGATAGTTATCTGAAAAAAAATTTTACAGTGCATTCTGTGGGACACATTAATAAAGATGGTTAGCATAAAAAAAGTTACTAATGAGGAAGTAGTCATTTTAAGCCATTTTAACAGAATTTCAGTGTAGTAATTAGTCTATTCTCAGTCCTTAGGTCTATCAACGAAATCAAGTAAATATCTTAAATTAGACACATCATTCCATCATGACTTTTAAGAAATAATACAAATTTAAATTAATAAAATGCATGTAAAACTTTCTATAAGAATACCTATAGAACAAAATTGATTCTGAATATGAAAAGCAAATAAACTTGCTGCTGCTAGTGTACTATTAATACTTTAGACCAAAACTTTTAAATGCCCAAATTCTTTTCATGATAAGCATGTTTTCAGTAGTAGTAATAACAAAATTTTGACCAACCACCAAGCTAAGTATAAATGTCTTATTGATCATATATGAAAATGTTAGTAATTCACTGGCTTGAGTCAATTCTTTTTAATTAAGTAGTGGAGTTGCACTTAGATTCTTGTAATGTCATTCTATTCCCTAGTAACAACTGGATATATTTTGTGAGAGATAACTAACCAGAATTATGGCTGGAGGCTGATGCTAAACTGGCTCATATCAATACCAAATCCAGGAATGTGGTATATTGACCACAGGATTACATTATCTAATCACTTGAATGCAGTACTTAGCAGCCTGCTGTCCTAAACATTAGTAATCATATTGCAAAAGGTCTATGTTAACAGCTACAAGAAAAAATTGCTCCATATTAATTAACTAGTGATAAAAATTGCTATTGCAAACATTTTGTAAAACATTTTTTCCAGTTTTATTGAGATAATTGACAAAAAGCACTGTATAAGTTTAGAGTGTATAGCATAATGATTTGACTTACATGTATCATAATTATCACAATACCTTTAGTTAACATTCATCATCTTAATATAGAGACCAAAAATAATTTTTTTCTTGTGATGAAAACTCTTAGGACTTCCTCTCTTAACAACTTTTATATATGAGGGCTTTCCAGAAAGTATCCAGCCATTGTAATATAAAAAACAGACACATTTATGGCTGGATTTTTTCTGGACAGTACGCATGTATCATATAAGCCCTCATGTATCATATAGTCGTCATGTGGTAGATTACTTCCTTAATACTTCTTTATCTTATAACTGAAAGTTTGTACCCTTTGACCATCTTCTTCCAATTGCCCCTCCCTCCCTCCATACCTCACCTCTGATAACTACAAATCTATTCTCTTTCCTATGAACTTGGTATTTGGGGTTTTTGTTTTTAGATTCTACATGTAAGTGAGATTTGTAATACATGTAAGAGTATTTGTCTTTCTCTCTTATTTCATTTAGCATAATGCCCTCAAGGTCCATCCATATTACTGCAAATGGCAGGATTTCCTCCTTTTTATGGCTGAATAATATTAGAGTATGTGTGTATCTCAAAACTTGTTTTAATATTTTCATTTTTCAATTACAATTGACATACAATATTATTAGTTTCAGGTGTACTACATAGTGGTTAGACATTAACTTACAAAGTGCTCACGCTGATAAATCTAGTACCCATCTGACACCATACATAGTTATTACAATATTATTGACTACATTCCTTATGATATACTTTACATCCCCATGACTACTGACTGTGTAACTACCAATTTGTACTTCTTTATCCCCTCCCCTTTTCCGCTCATCTCTGTAATCACTCCTCCCACCTGGCAACCCTCAAAATCTTCTCCATATTTATGAGTTTGTTTCTGTTTTGTTTGTCTTGTTCTTTAGATTTCACATATAAGTGAAAGCATTGTCTTTCTCTGTCTGACTTAACTCCACTCAGCACAAAACCCTCTAGGTCTCTTCATGTTGTTGCAGGTGGCAAGATTTCATACTTTCTTATGGATGAGTAATATTTTATTGTACATAGGTGCCACTTCTTTTTCCATTCATCCATTAATGGCAGTCTTATCTTGTCCATCCATATGTTAATTGCAGCATTATTTACAATAGCCAAGTATGCTCAATGATCTCAATGAGAATTTCAACAAAGAGATAGAAAACATATTTTAATTTCATATCTGGGCTATTGTAAATAATGTAATTAATGTATAGATGCACATGTCCTTTTGAAGTAGTGTTTTGGGTTTCTTCAGCTAAATATCCAGAACTGGGATTATTTGATCCTTCTTTGTCTCTTGTTATAGCCTTTTATTAAAAGTCTAATTTTTGTCTGGTATAAGTATAGTTATCCCACTGCTTTTTTTTTTTTTTCATAAAATATCTTCTTTCATCTCTTTACGTTCATTCTGTGTGTGTGTGTGTGTGTCAATCTGAAGTCTCTTGTAGGCAGCATATGTAAGGGCCTTGTGTTCTTATTTATTCAGGCATCCTATGTCTTTTAATTGGAATATTTTATGCATTTACATTTAAAGTATTTTTGATAAGTATGTAATTATTATCATTTTGTTATTCACATTTTTAAATCTTCTTTTTAAAGAAGTCCTTTTAACATGTCTCATAATAGTGGTTTGGTGGTGATTAACTCTTAGCTTTTTCTTGTCTGGGAAGCTCTTTATCTGTCCTTTGAATCTAAATGATAGCTTTGCTAAGTAGAGTAATTTTGGTCGTAGGTCCATGCTTTCTATCACTTTAAATATTTTGTGCCAATCACTTCGAGTCTGTAATGTTTCTATTGACAGGTCAGCTGATGACTGCTTTTCTCTTGCTGCTTTTGAGATTCTCTCTTTGTCTTTAACCTTTGGCATTTTAATTATGATGTGTCTTGTTGTGAGCCTCTGTGGGTTCATCTTGTTTGGGACTCTTTGTTCTTCCCAGACTTTTAAGCCTATTTCCTTTGCCAGGTTAGGATAGTTTTCCCTCATTATTTCTTCAAGTAGCTTTTCAATTCCTGTTTTCCTCTCTTCTCCTTCTGGCACCCTCTAGGATGTGAATGTGGTTATGCTTGATGTTGTCCCAAGGGCCCCTTAAACCAGCAGTTCTCAACCTGTGGGTTGCAATCCCTTGGAACTGAATTTTAAAGGGTTGTGGCATTAGGAAGGTTAAGAACCACTGCCTCAAACCATCCTTATTTTCTTAAATTTCTTTTTCTTTTTGTTGTTCTTCTTGGGTGTTTTCTGCTACTTTATCTTCTAAATTGCAAATTGATCCTCCCCTTCACCTTATTTATTGTTGATTCCCTCTGATATATTCCTTATTTCAGTTATTGTAGTCATCATTTCTGATTGGTTCTTTTTTGTTTTCTTTCTCTCTGTTGAAGTTCTGAGATCATTGAGAATCCTTATAACTAACGTTTTAAACTCTGGTAGATTGCTTGTCTCCATTCTTTTTCTAGAGCCTGTACTATTGTTTTATTTGGGACGTTTCTTTGTTTCCCCATTTTGGTTGGCTCCCTATGTTTGTTTCTATGCATTAGGTAGGGTTCCTATACCACTTGGCCTGAATAGATTGGCCTTATGTAGTAGGTATCCTGTGGGGCCCAGTGGTGCAGTCTCACTTGTCCCCTGAGCTGGGTACTCCAGGGGCAGCCCTTGTGTGGGTTGTGTGTACCCTCCTGTTACATGTGAACCTTGGTTGCTGTTTGCACATCAATGGATGGATTGACTCTTGGGCTGATTTGTTGTGAGGACTGGTCATGAATGTAGAGGAGAAACTGTTGTGCAGGGACTGACCCTATGAAGCAGGATTCACTTTAGCAGGACTCTGGTACCTACCCATTGTGCCCTCTGGGTGTGTCATCCTCAGAGGTGGCTGGGTGGTGCTCTGGCTTACTCTAGACATGCTAGTCCCAGGACTTCCACAGCCTGTACGCTACCTGGGGCCACCTGGCATGAGTCACAGGCAATCCACAGATGGCTGTAACCATTGCTGGGGCATGTAGGTGTCTTGAGAGGCCAAGTCACAAAATGTGGTTGACTGCTGCTAGTGCTGGGCTTGGGGCTGCTCAACAAGAAGTACAGGACATGCCAAGGCCATATGCTGCTTGTTTAGGGTTTGTGAAACTTTGAGAGATTTTACAACAGTCCAAAGCATGAGCCAAGACAGGCCATTTGTATGGAAAAGCCACTGGAAGCAGCTTATGTGGGCCCATAATTTGTGTGTACAGGGTCTCAAGGAATCACTAAGGAAGGGCAAACAGTGTTGGCGAGGTTTATGGAGACTCAGATATGGTTGGCCCTACATCTGCACACTGGGAGGTAATAGACCTCAACAAAGAAACAATAGATTCTGCCAGCACTTCTCTCTGGGAGAAAGGTGTCTCGCCAGTCCTTGTTCTGAAGCAAGGAACTTCAGTTACTCCATGTATGTCCCTGGTGCCTTTCAAGCTGCTGCCCCAGTGCTGGAGCTCATAGAAGAGCAATCCATCAAGTCTATATGTGGGCCCTTTAAGAGAAATGTTTAAGAGAAATGCCTGGGATTCCTGCAGCCCTTCATCTCACTCAGCCACAATCTCCACTGGTTTTCACAGCCACAAGTTGTGGGGATTTCTCTTCCCAGCACTGGAACCCTTGGCTGTGGGGATACTGGTGTGAAGCTAGGAACCCTCACTCCTAAGAGAACCTCTGCAACTGAGATATCCCTGCTAATTTTTATCTGCCACACCTGGGTGTTGGACTAGGCTTTTCTGTGTCTGTACCTTCTACCAGTCTAAGGTGGTTTCTTCTGTATATCCTCAGTTGTAGGACTTCAGGCTGTTTTCAATGACGGTTCTATAGTTTAGTTATAATTTTGAAGTGGTCATGAGAGGAGACAAGCACAGTAGTTTACCTACTCCACCATCTTGAGCAGAAATCTGAAGGTGTTTAGGTTGTTTCCATGTCTTTGGCATTGTAAATGATGCTGCTATGAACATGAGGGTGTAGTTATCATTTCCAAATAGTATTTTCATTTTCTTTGGATATATTCCCTGAATTGCTGGATCATAGGGTAGTTCTATTTTTAATTTTTTGAGGGACCTCTACAGTTTCCATGGTGGCTGTACCAATTCACAATCCCACCAGCAGGACACAAAGCTTTTATTTTCTCCACATTCTCCCCCAGAATTTGTTATCACCTGTCTTTTTGATGCTAACTATTCTAACAGGGGTGAGGTTACATCTCATCATGACTGATTTTCATTTCCCTAATGATTAGTGATGCTGAGCTTCTTTTCATATACCTGTTCATGTGTGCGTTGTCTTTGACAGCATGTCTACTCAGGTACTTTGTCCATTTTAATTGGATTTTTTTTTTTTTTGCTATGGAGTAATATTTCTTTATATATTTTAGATATTGACCCCTTATCAGATATGTAGTTTGCAAATATTGTTTTCCAATCAACAGGTTGTCTTTTAATTTTATGGTTTATTTTGCTGTATAGAAGGTTTTAGTCTAATGTATTTCCCCTTATTTTTAGTTTTTGTATTTTAGGTGTCATGTCCAAAAGAAACCATGGCCAAGGCCCATGTCAAGATTTCTTCTTAGGTTTCCCTCTAGGAGATTCATGGTTTAGGGTCATATATTTCAGTTTTGATTGATTTCAAGTTAATTTTTGTGAGTGGTGTAAGACAGGTGTCAAGTTTCATTCATTGACAAAATTCACTACCCAATTTTCCCAGCACCATTTATTGAAGAGACTGTTTCTTTTTTTCCATGGAGTATTCTTGGCTCCCTTGTCAAATATTAATTAGCTGTATATGCATAGATCTATTTCTGGCCCTTGATTCAATTCCAATGGTCTGTGTCTGTTTTTATACCTATACTATACTGATTGCATTACTATAGCTTTATAATATAGCTTGAAATCAGAAAATGTGATGCCTCCTGCTTTGTTCTTTTTTCTCAGGATTGCTTTGGCTGTATAGGGTCTTTTGTGGTTTCATACGAATTTTAGGATTCTTTTTTCTACTTTTAAAAAAGTGTTCTTGAAATCTTGATAGGCACTGTATTGAATCTGTAGTTGGCTTTTGGTAGTATTGACATTTAAACAATACTAATTCTTCCAATTTGTAAACATAGGATATACCTTACCAGTTATCTGTGTGTGCTTCAATTTCTTTAATCAGTGTGTTACAGTTTTCAGAAAAGAGATTTTAACCTCTTTGGTTTAATTTATTTCTAAGTATTTTACTGTGTTTGATGCTATCATAAATGAGATTGTTTCTTTAGTTCTTTTCCAGATTATTCATTGTTAGTGTAGAGAAACACTATTAATTTTTGTATATTAAATTTGTGTCCTGTATATTAAATTTGTGTCCTGCAGCTTTTCTAAATTCTTTTATTAGCTCTAACAGTTTTTTGGTTTTTGTTTTTTGGTGGATTCTTTAGAATTTTCTATATATAAAATCATCTGCAAATAAACAATTTTACTTCTTCCTTGTTTGGTTTTTGGTTAGTTCTGAATATCGTGTGTGCGCGTGTGTGTGTGCATGTGTGTGTTTTGCCAGATTGCTCTGGCTACGACTTCCAGTACTATGTTGATTAAGTGGTGAGAGTGGGCAACCTGTCTTATTGCTTTAGAGGAATGATCTGAGAGGAATTTCAATCTTTCACTATTGAGTATATTAGCTGTGGGCTTGTCGTATATGGCCTGTATTATGTTAACATACATTCCTTCTGTACTTAAGAGTTTTTATCATGAATAGATACTGAATTTCTCAAATGCTTTTTCTATGTCTATTGAGAAAATTAATAGCTTTTTTATTTCATTGTATTAATGTGATTTATCAGTGATTGATTTGCAAAGGTTGAACCATCCTTGCATTTCAGAGATGTCCCATTTGATCATGGTGAATGATTTTAGTTTTTTATTGAGAATATTTGTATTCTGAATTCTGTTAGTTTTTTATTGAGAATATTTGTATTCATCAGGGATACTGGCCTATAGTTTTTTGGTAGTGTCCTCTTCTAGCTTTACTATCAGAGTAATGCTGTCCTTGTAAAATGAGTTTGAGCACGTTTGGTCGTCTTTGACTTTTTTGGAAGAGTTTCATACTGGTATTAATTTCTTAAATATTTGGTAGAAGCCATCTTGTCCTGGGCTTTTCTTCCCCGGAAGATTTCTGATTACTAGTATTGGTCTATGTATAATATATTTTCTATTTCTTCCTGATCAGCATTGGTAGCTTGTATGTTTCTAAGAATTTTTCCTTTTCTTCTAGGTTGTTTAGTTTGTGGTGTATTGTTGTGCCTAGCAGTCTTTTAGGACCCTGTGTAGCTCAGTAGTATTAGTTGTAATGTCTCATTTTTCACTTATAATTTTGTTGACTTGGATCTGCTCTCTTCTTGGTTAGTCCAGCTACAGGTTTATCAATTTTGTTTTTTTCAAAGAACAAACATTTACTTTTCTAGTATTTCCTATTGTTTTTCTGTTTTCTACTTAATTTACTTCTAGTCTTTATTATTTCCTTCCTCCGTTAACTTTGGGCCCAGTAGTTCTTTTTTGAGTTCCCTAAGGTATAGAGTTAGGTTGTTTATTTGAAATTTTTCTATTTCTTAGTGTAGGCATTGATTGTTATGAACTTCCTTATGAGAACTGCTTTTGCTGTATCCCATGTTTGGGTGTATTTCCATTTTTGTTTCTCTCAAGATGCTTATTTTCCCCTTTAATTTAATATTTGATCTATTGCTAGTTCAGGAGAGTGTTGGTTAATTTCCATCACAACTTTTCAAGTTTTTCTCCTGTTATTTTTAAAAATTCTATCAGTGTGGTCAGAGAAAATACTTGGTGAAATTTCAGTCTTCTTGAATTTGCTAAGACATGTTTTATAGCCTAATATATGGTCTATCCTAGCAAATGTTCCATAGATTCTTAAGATGAATGTGTATTTGCTATTATCAGATAGAATGTTCTGTATGTCTGTTAGGACCACTGGACTTATAGTATTGCTCATTCTACTGATTTCTCACTGATACTCTGTATAGATAATCCATTTTGAGAATGGGGTACTAAAGTTTTAAATTATTATATTGCTGTTTATTTCTCCTTGTAGCTCTATTAGTTTTTGCTTTATATATTTAGGTGCATACTTACACCTAAATTGACTATTATTATGTAATGTCCTCTGTCTCTTATTATAGTCTTTGCTTAAAGTCTGTTTTGTCCACTGTATAGGTTTAGTTACCCTGGCTTTTTGTTGTTGTTTTTATTACCTGCTTGAAATAATCTTTTTTCATCCCTTCTCTCTGCCTATTTGTATGTTTAAGGCTATAGTCTCTTGTAGGCAGCATATTATTGTAATCTTTCTTTTTAAAAATTTTTTTTAATCCATGCGTCCATTCTGTCTTTTGATTGGCAAATTTAATCCATTTCAATTTAAAGCAATTATTGACAGGTAAGAACTTTGTCGATCCATTGTTCCTTTTTTGCATGTGTGTTTTGATGTCTTTGGTATCAGTATGCTTTGAATTCTGGCTTACTTTTTTGCATGTGTACTTACTACAGGTTTTTCCTTTGTGGTTATCATGAGGCTTACATAAAATATCTTAAAGTTATAACACCCTATTGTAAGCTGGTAACAACTTAACTTCAGTAGCATTTCTAAACTTTAAATTTACACTTCACTTCTCACTCTCATTTTAATTATTCATGTCACAGCTTACATATTTTTTAACATTTTATAACCAATAAGATTATTGTAGTTATTGTTGTTTTCACTAATTTTCAATCTTTTAAACTATATTTGTAAGTGCATTATGCACCACCATTATCATATTACGGAATCTAATTTTGACTATATATTTACTATTACCTCTACCTTCTGTTTTTATGGTAACTAGTGTCCTTTTACTTTCACTGAAAGAAATCTTTAGCACTTCTCATAAGGCAGGTCTGGTGAACTCTCTCAGCTATTGTTTGTTCAGCAAAGTCTCCTTCATTTCCAAGGACAGCTTTACCAAGTACAGAATTTTTGGTTGCGATTTTTTTCTTTCAGTATTTCAAAATGTATCATCATATTCTATTCTGGAATGAAACATTTCTGTGAGAAAAAAAAATCAATAGTTTTATGGTGATTTGCTTGTATATAACTTTTCTGTTTTATTTTGCTGCTTTCAAAATGATTTCTTAGTCTTTGACTTTTCACAATGTAATGACGTGTCTCAAATATATCCCTATATGGCCCAATCTATTTGGTATCCTTTGAACCTTGTGGATTTCCATTTCTCTTTCCAGGTGTAGAATGTTTTCAGCCATGATTGCTTTAAAGATACCTTCTGTCCCTTTCTCTTTCTCATCTCCTTCTGCAATTTCCACAATGCAAATAATGTTTCTTTTGATAGTGTCCTATTATTTCCATAGGCTTTCTTCATTGTTTTCTATTTGTTTTCCTTTTGCTCCTCTGACCGGATTAATTTCAAATGTTCTTTTAGGTCACTGATGTTTCTTCCGCATTGTCAGGTCTGCTTTTGAATCTATTGATTTTTTCAGTTCACACTTGTATTTTTCAGCTTTAGGAATTTTTGTTTATGTCTTCTTAGTTGAACTTCTTGTTTTGCCCATGCACTGTTATCCTAATTCATTTAGTTGTCTGTGTGTTCTTGTAGTTCACTAAACATCTTTAAGAGGATTATTTTGAATTTTTGTCTGAAGTTCATAGATCTCTAATTCTTTAGAGTCAATTATTGAAGCTTTATTAGTTTCCTTGGATCGTTTCATGTTACCTGATTTTTCATGATTCTTAGTTCCTTATGTTGGCAATTGCATATGTAATTTC
The DNA here is from genome assembly GCA_004026885.1 of Lyroderma lyra. Taxonomy (NCBI): domain Eukaryota; kingdom Metazoa; phylum Chordata; class Mammalia; order Chiroptera; family Megadermatidae; genus Lyroderma; species Lyroderma lyra. The sequence continues at coordinate 142,113 of PVJL010002775.1, forward strand.
TTTTTCCAGACTTCATGTGTTTGCTTTGGCAGGGTTCTTTACCAGTAAGCTCAGTTCCAGTTTCTGAATATGTCTATGGGTAACGTTCTTGGGGTGGTAAGGGATTGCTATCGGGGTCTTTTTATGAGTGAGTCTACTGCTTGAGCTCTGAGCTGGGCAGTGAGGGGTGGTGCAGAGAGATGCTGCTGTCAGAACTATTGGATAAGTCTTGGTTCTCTGCCCAAGTGAGGTGGTGGGATAGGCTCCACAGGTTGCCTGGGTTCTCTGGTCAGGGTTACTAGACCATCAGGACTGGATGCTACACTCAGCAGTAAACAGGGTTGTGAATTAGCTTCCCTGCCCTGGCAGGGCAGCTGGATGAGGCCCAAGACATGCACAACATGTTGACTGGGGATTTCAATCAGGCAAGGGTACTAAATTCCCTGGCCAGACAAAACTACCAATTTTGGTCTGCAGATGAGGACAGCTGCTGGCAATGTTCTCTGTTCAAGTTCTGCTGTAAGCAGACCTGTTGGATGGGCTTCACAGTTTCCCATGTGCTCTTGTTAAGTTCCTTGGTTGGGCGAGCTGAAAGCTGTGCTCAGCTATAAGTGCAGTTACAAGTTAGTTTTCCTGTGTAGGCAGTGGGAAAAGAAGCTCTAAAGCCAGTAAGGTTCTTTATGGCCTGGACTCACTGCCTGCAATCTCAAGTTCTCTGGCCAAACAGGGCTCCTGCCTTTCCCCTTCATACCATTAGCTCTGCCTGCTAAAGTCTCTGCTCAAAGGTTGATGGGCTACTTAGCTTTCTAGGTGTCCAGTCAGGCTTTGTGGTAGAGCAGGACTGCAAGCTTCACTCAGTGGTGGGACAAACAGCTCCATCAGCCTCCCAGGTTTGCCCAATCAGGCTTTCTGGTGGGAAGTCAGGTAAGCTGTAATTAGCTCCCCTGCCTTGGTAGAGGGGGTTAACTCTCCACACACAGCACTGACTTTGCATGATCAGCTTGGCAGTCCATACTCTGCTCGATCAGCTTGACAATCCATACACTGCTCGAGCATTGCCAGGCTGTACAGCAGCTTCCAGATGTTCTTGCCTACCTTTCTATTCAGATGGGGCCAGAAGCTACTCAGCAGGGGGCTGGGTTATGAGTCAGCTCCCTTGCCTGGGCAAGAGCAGGTGAGGCTCCAGGGCTGGTGAGGCTCTTGTTTCGGGGACCCAATTCAGGCATGCCTGCACCCTGAGTTCCCTGGTCAGACTATGCCACGAACTTGGTTCTGCAGATGAGCAGTGCCACTGGTTTGTACTACTTGGGCACGGTAGGCAGAGACTCAGTATGCCAAGATCCATATGCTGGTTACTGCAAACCCCTCCCTACTTGTCTGTCACCATGAGATTCCCAGTGGTTAAGCCCTCCCAATTTCTCCTCAATCTCTGTGAAGCAAGACTGGAGTAGGAGTTCCTAAGTGACCCACAATGCTGAGGGAGCTATAGGCTCAGGGGAGTTCCTCTTGGCATAGTGCTATGCTGGCCTGGGAGGAGGGGCAATGTGATCAACTTACTCTTCTAGTCTGGTCTGTCTGGTTCTATGGTGCAGGAGGGTGCTCAGCCTCACCCCCAGGTTCTTGGATTCTCTTGCAGTGTCTTGTCATTAATAGTTTAGTTCTTGTGAGGGAGAACAAAGTCAAGAATGACCTGCATCGCTATCCTGGTAACATTACTCTCTAAAGTACATTAGGACATGCAAAATGAATCAGGAATCATATTATAGCAGTGGTTCTCAAAGTGTATACCTGGAGCAGCCTTAAAATATTTTAAAAGGTGTGTGGTCAATACCTTGCTTGAAGCCTAGTTTAATAATTTGAACATTTTTGGCTTTAATCCTAAAAATTATACTCAAAGCTAAATCTAGTTTACAGTTCTCAAATTTGAAAGAATATTTAAATATCACAAATAAATTCTCACACCAGGAAAACTCAAAACAGTACTTCTAAACTAAAATGAACAATAAAGGAATAAAAATAGTTTTCCTTAAACATAATACTAATATAAAATTAAAAGTATACTAGGGCAAATCCTCATATACTATTATTTAAGTTGAATTCAACAAGCATACATAACTTCATAAAGCAAATACTTAGGATGTTCTGGAAGAGTGTGGTTTAGTAACTCATACACTGTTGGACTTCTAACTCTAACTCGGTTGTTATGGGGATACAGGATAAGTAGCTTAGTATGTTTCAGTTACTTCGCATATAAAAGTAAGTTCCTACCCCTGTGCCTAACCAACAAAAGTACTGATCACATAAATGTTAGCTCTTCTTTCTTACTGCTTTAAATTCTTACAATGTGTTCATTTTAAGGATAGTGTCAAAGATTTACTTCATATGTAAATTTTAAAAATCTCCTTGTTGTCAGCCTTGCCCATATGTCTTTCCAAAACTTTTTTTCTCTAGTTAATTCTAAAGTGAAGTATAAATTTAACGGGGCCTTTCCTGGACTCTCAACTGTTGTTTTTCTAGCCCTTTGAAAACAGTAATGTTTTCTGGCAAACAAACAAAACCCCAAATCAGTATTTCACTGCCTTTTGTCAAGTACCCCTTCCTGTGCTAAATCAAAACAAAAATCTCTAGTCCTGGGATTACAGGCTCAGAATAGCAAATATAGTAACAAATAAACTTTTTTATTTTCTTAAAGACAACATCTGTGGAGGTCAAGTAAATTAAATTAAACTCAGCACTCAAAAAGTTTCCTTGTGAACACAGGCCTAAACTCCTTGCCTATTACCTCTACCTTCAGTAGATCTTCTCCCCTGAATATTTTGAGTTCCCTGATTTAGAATTTAGCAGCTCTGGTATACTGAATGCTATATTCCCATTTAAAAGATGGTGTCTGAACTTTTGAAGTTGTTCCCCAAGAATTCTTGGTAGCCAGTCGCCAGTTTAGGAAAAAAAGGCCCTTCTAGTATATTAAATTAGCATTTTAAAAAATCATTATACACCTCTGGGAAATAAAAGTTGAGGTATTATTTATTTATGACATATTTACATACTTACAATATTGGTTTTATCCAATACATCATCCTGCATAGTACCTTAAAAATGAACATCATATTCTGGGAGTAAAAATCCAGGTTTCTTAATAATTTATGCATAACCCAACATCATTTACAATATAAAATATTATCAGTTTGGTTTCAAAGAAAACAAATGCCTGTTAAAATTTTTTTCTAGCCAAGGAACAAAGTAAATCCAACAGCATATAAAAGTCATTTATCTGATCCTGAGTATGTCACTAATTTGCAAAATTTTTGAATGGATGTACATAATACACATTCATTTGTACTCTTACCTACTTATACTTACTAGCATACTACCATTTTGTCTATATTCATTCATCTCAACTTTCTACCTCATTAATCCTTGAGAGAAAGAGGAACAAAGAACCGAGAAGTAATAATGATAAGAGACTCCAGAGAAAACTAACCAGTATTGCCAAAGCTTTCCAACTCCAGGAGTTTGCAGCACAGTCCTAGGGCCAGGGTTACCTGACCATAATAGGAGGATTCTTGAACTGGGGCGGATGTAAATTACTTTTCCTGCAGTTTTTCCTGTTCTCTTTCACACTACTCAATTAAAACAAATATGTGTACAAGCTTATAAAATTGAGTAAGGAGTTCCTGGAGCACTTTAGAAGAAGAAAAAAACAGCACAAACATGACCAAAACAAGACAGCGGTGTAGCACCGTGTAGGTTTCCCTAAGAAGCTTAAAGGACAAAATAGCAAATAGCCCTCAGTCCAACTGTCACTACAAAATGCTAGTGTGTGTGAGAGTTACCAGGAAACCAGCAAGAAGAGAATAGACCAAGGAGCAGTTGGACTGGTAAAGGGAACTGTGGCCTTAGACTGTTGATCAGCATCTTATACCAAAATACCAACACTAGCAGACTGCCTGGCTAACGATGCGATGGTGTGTGAGAGATAATGAGCTACTCTTCTTGCCCCCTGTACAAAACTGCACTCTATGGATGAGAAAATAAACAAGTTAGGAAAGCTGAGTATGTGGGGTCAGTCATGCTAAAGGTAACTCTGGGCTAAATAAAGAATCACAGAGGCGGGAATCAGACCATGTATTTATCTTTTCCATCTACTTTCTCTAATCCCCCTCACCCACTCACTGTTCCAAAGAGCAGAAGGTTTTTCCAAATTACCAGGTGCATGAAAATTATCCAGCTTCAAGCAAGCTACAGAAGAACTCTGCCACTGCTATTTGAAGATTCCAGGAAAACTGTCATTTAGTGGGATGTCAACCCTCAAAACATCTAATAAGGTATCTAAATGTTGGTAAAATAAAAAGAAAATTAAAACTTAAGACTTTTTAGGCTCTGTAAAATTTCCTTAAAACAGGAGAGAAAGTAGTAAAATATTTTAAATATGGAATACTTTCCTTCATCCCTAATTGTGATTAGTCAACAGGCCATGCCACGATAAAATATTGTCAGAAAAGAGTACCTTTTGAAAATAAAGCATAAATGCAAATGGTAGACAAAGGTTTCTCTTATTCACGAAAAATGGAGAAGACAGAGATGAACTGTAACAATGAAGAAGGTTAAAAAAGTACTGTCCCTATTATGCCACAACTTGTTACATCTCTTCTTTCTCATTAGTTTTAATGACACAGAAGTCCGAATTTCAATGAAAAAAATCATTATACAGTGTGTGGAAATTAACATATATTACAGGTGCAAAATTAATACTTATTCATCTCATCCCCCGATAAAGAACAGCAAAAATAAAGTAAGTACTTGGAATATTAGTAATACAAAGCAAACATTACATGTAATGACAGTGCAGGATGTGAGCTTCAACACCATTGGTAAGATTTTGATAATTCTTTTACATCTAAAGAACTGCATAGAAGAGTAAATAAAAGTTAAATTGCATTTATATAAGGAACTATCTTCAAAAGTTATTTGAACTTGCATACATAAGAGTTCAAAAGTGTAAGATAAACTATTTAATTTTGATTTATATAAATCCAAAAATGGTAAAATACACGATTTGGAAGAAAAGCTTTCACTAAATACCAACATAATGAACTAAATAAACCAGACTGAATATAAAAAGAGTTTCTTTGAAAACGTCCATAAAAAGTAAAGGCAGACTGGCACAAAGTTAGAAAAGCAGTGTTTAAGGCAAACTTAGTTAAGAAATAACTTTAATTAAAACAAGAGGCATACTATCCCATAAACAACAAAGTAATTTCTTCTCAAAAATTTCTCTATTATAGTGGGAAAATAAGTGGAAGCAGAAATAATAGTTGCTGTCAGAGTTTAGTAGGAAATACTAACAGCATTATTCAAAAATGACCCACATGCCTGAATCATTTGCCACTTAGTTGTCCTATAGCAATGAGAAAGTAAAATGTATTATCCTAGTGTTCAAAGTATAAATCTGTAAAATACCAAAACTTACTTTTAAAAAACCTAGAATTATTCAAACTGTGTATATAACCAAAAAGAAAGTGATCAATTCTGTTATTTTTGGCCCATGTTAAAAATATGCATAAAAACGTGCACCATCTGCTTATAGGAAGGTATCTTAGAGTAAATGGTTGAGCACACTGCTCAGCATCAGACCTGAGATCGTGTGCTCATACAAAAAGCTTCAAAGACTGACAAGAGATTAATCCTGAATTAAAAGAAACAATGCTTTCAAAGAATATTCAATAAACATGTTCTTTAATTAACGATTTCTTAAAAAAACAAAATGTACATATCATTAAGTTAAATGTCTCAACGCGTGAATTTGCACCTTATAAATTTGGTATATCAAATTATGCTATAAAAATATTTATATATTTCCTTGAGAACTATGGTACATGGAATTTTAAGTCATAAAAATGATCTGTTTCTTTTCATCTACTAGCATGACACCAGGCCTTTCTAGGGGAAAAACTGTAACCTACAGGAAAATTACCAAACTGCCGGATCACTGAAGTTATCCAATTTAAGAAGGTACAATCTCTTCTTTACCACCAAGCTCCACGAAGTCTCAGTACCCTGGTAAGCCTTCTCTCACACGGTCCTGGGTGGGAGGCGCTGTTTATACATGCCCGCAATGGCTTTGGCTGCACTGTAGATCATCTGTCGACGTGACATGCCAGTAAAGGTCAAGTGCCAGTCAGTCCGGCTGACATTTAGTAAACTTTTTTCCAGGACTTCGCCCACTGTCACCAAAAGGCCTGACCACCTCAGGTTGTAGTCCTGGGGAGTTAGACTTTGAGCCTATGGAAAAATGAAATCGACATTATTTATAATACATTAAAAATATCACTGGAAATAGTTATAAGTGACATTTGAAAGTCTCTCCAGTTACTTTTAATATAGATTATGACAAACCCTGAGAAACACAGCAAATGCTGCCAACTGTATAAAATTACCAGGCTATAAAAAAATCCACACTGCTCACATCTAGTCTGTTTAAAATGTCCACATCAAACTCATTTTGTTCCATTATAATCTAAGTCTTAAATTTAATGAATCCATTTAACAGCACTCAGTGTCAAAAGACTAAGTTCTATTTCTACATTCAATGTCACTTCAAGTTAATAAGATTAGTGCTACAACAGAAATATCACCACGCTCTTTTCACAGTCATAAAATTTTTACAAGAGGGAAACTACATATGAATGCTTCATCCCATACCAAAAATACTGCGATTAATTTGTAGAAGAGTATCCCCAGAAACTTCATTTTAATGTAAGTTAATGCATATGAGATATGCAGTCCAGGACAGCATCAACCATCGTTATGTCGTTCCTACCTGACCTAACCTGTATCTGATTCCACTCAACTCATTTACTCACCTACACAGGATTAAAAGAAGAAGAAACTCATTGCTGATAACCTTGAATGATGTTATTTTTATGTTTTAGGGTGTTATTAGCTATAGTCCAGGGGAGTACATCCACATGTAGGATGGATCTAAACAGCGATTCCAAGTGTGCTCTGTATTACAATCACCTGAGATGTTTTTGGTTTTTTTTTTTTTTTAACAAAACCGCCACTTTTTATGTTCCACTGAATAGGAAACTCAACAGCAGGTTTCATTTTGTGGATTGGTATCATCAGTTTCCTAAGGAACGTGTACTAAAATGGTTATGAAAGTGACTAATTTAGGAAGAATACCTTTGGTTTTGAATACTGCAGAGTGGAAAAGCATGTCTGGACTGATAAAGGACCCACGGCTCACCATGGAACAGTCACAGATGGCCATATATAATCGAAACACACAGATTATTCTGGTGAACACGTAGCCTGGTGAACTGGATAAAGGCACCCTAAGGTTTGTTTACCCCGAGAAGGGGGCTAAATAAAACAGACATTGATGGGGTTAAAACAAAGGTTTTAATACAGCACTCCCAAGGCCAAATGGACCCCTTGCTCGTCCCCCAACATTAAAGGGCCCCAAACAAGTCACCCTATTTACCAGTTTGGAGAAGTTTTAAAAGTCAGACAGTAAAGATTATAATGAGAAACCTGACTAGCAATCCCTTGAGGCAGTGATTAAGCAGATCAATCAAGATTAAGACTGACCAAAAAGGGTCAAGGTCTCTTGGTTCAATCCCTTGCTGGGGACACAGCCTTGTGCCATAACAGTGCACAAACGGTCAGAGGGTAGAGAAGCTTCCAGGACCCCTTTGCTCAGGAGTCCCATGAGGAATGGCACCCAAGTCCACTGGTAAAGCCCTGACCACTGCTACAATTAGAACGAAAGGACATAAATGGAATGGTTGATAGGATTACAAAAGCTCCATGTTTAAGCAGGTATTATGTCAAGAAGTTGCGTTTCCTTTACCTGGATGTTTTATGGGAACAGATATTATGTCTGCTAGGGAATACTTCTTCTACCTAGTATTATAAAACCAAACTCCATTGATGAAGTCCTAATCAATGGACACTACATTAGGAACATAGGAGTTGATGGAACTACTGTAAACATTTGTAGGAGAACCGGTATGTCTGAGTTGGCTTTATGTGAAATGGTTGCACTTCCTTTACTTGGTTGTATTCTGGGGATGAACTCTGTATCTCACTGGGGAATATTTCCCCTACCAACTGTTGTAAAACAGAAAGCATATAAAGCTGCCTTTTGAGCATTATTAGCCCTTTTCCCATTTGCCACAAGAATACTTGCTGACAGCACTTACAGCTGCAGCATTTACCGAGAGAGAATTCAAGGATTAGTCATAACCTTAACAAAAAATTATTAAATACTAAACATATACACTACTGTTCCATTAGGATTAGAGACAAGTTTTGTTTAGAAGTAACTCCAAGAACAGTTTTTTACATCTTATTTTCACATTGAAAACCAGTCAGATTTGCTTCAGTCTCAAAGAACATGTTTATGTAAAATTAAATGAATATTGGCAGTGAGCTTCACTTTTTGTTTTCTAAATGGGAAAAGGGTACTTAGACATGCTTTCTGGGAATCGGTAAGACTCTGTGCCCACACAGTGTACTACAGAAGCTGGAGTGCTGGTAGGGACAAGACCACTATGCCACAGTCTTATGTGCTACACAGACTGGGGGTTATGTCAAAAATCTGTGAGCACCTCCCACAATGACTACTGGGACTTGGGACCAGAGAATTTCCATCTGAGGGGCATTTACTGCTTTGCTATTGGACATTATTAACTGAAGCTAATTCTATAACTAAAGGACATAAAATGATCTTGAAACCCGTAAATGGCTAGGATGATGTTGAGGAAACACACTAGCAGAGATGGCAGAGCCCAGAGTTCCATATACTCATAGGGAGCCTCGTTTTCTCTAGGACCAACTCTGGAGCCACCTGAGGAGCTGCTGGAACCGACCGCCATACAGACAGTGCCCTATGAATAGCTCTCGACTGAACAACAAAGAGTTACTTGGTTTACGGATGCCAGTTCTAAGGTGAGTGGTCAACATCCCATGTGAAAGGCTACCACTCTGCCTGAAGAAGGTAAAAACAAGTCAACTGGGTGGGCTGAAGTGCATGCTGTTTTCTCAGCAGTGATGGAAAAACTGAACAGTGGTTAAAAAAAACAAAAACAAACCCCTATGTTTTGGTTCTTATTATTCACAGATAGTGACCAACAGCCTGGCCGTTTGGTCAGGGAGGAGCGTAATGGGAATGTGGCTTACTAAAGGGATGCATGCATCTGCAGGCTGAGGGATAAGTACTTGCTATACTAATGTTGCTATCTGCAGTCAACACCAGCACAGTGGCCAAATCTAATGTCTCTTCCAAAGGTGGGAAAGTATGGGTATAAACAGAGAGTAGGAAAAATAGTAGCTATGGGGTAAAGGAATGAATAAATGCTTATGTATTAAGGGAACTCTAATACCATGCTAACAACTCAAAAGGCTCTTAGCTTGATTACGCAGACATACCTCATTTTATTGTGCTTCACAGATACTGGGTTTTTTGTTTTTTTGTAATTGAAAGTTTGTGGCAATCCTGTGTCAAGCAAGCCTATCGGCACCATTGTCCAACTGGCTCACATGATGGTTAGCATTTTTTCACAATAAAGTAATTGTTAATGATGATATTTACATTGTTTTTATACACATAATGCTATTGCACACTTAATAAACTACAGTATAGTGTAAACATTACTTTTATATGTACTGGGAAGCCAAAAAAATATTGTGACTGGCTTTATTGCAATATTTGCTTCACTGTGGTAGTCTGGAACCGACACCATAATCTGAGGTACGCCTGCACCAGATGACTGAAGGGTGAAGCCATATACTGCTGACACTTCTGATTTTGGAACTCGAAGAGATCAAATAGAAGCCAGCCTGCAAACCTTTGCCCTGGGAGACACTTTAATATATAATGGACTGGATAGTTATTAATAACCGAACGGGACTCTAGACTATGCCAGTATCTTTTGACCTTTATGACTGTTTCACTATAAGAGATTTGTTGTCTGAAGACCAGGAGGTGAACTGTAATATTATGATTTATTTTATTTGGTCTTCATCCCAGTTGCTGGTACAGAGCTCCTAAGCCTTGAAATTTTCTAAGTGATGAGAGCTATGAAGGCAACTTGTTATGTTAATGAGATGACTTTTAGAAAGATTCATTAAGGTAATTAAGATTGAATCATGATACCACCAATATTTGATTATTTTTGACTTCACAGATAGCAATTTCATATGGTTCAATCTAATTCTTATTCCTAAATCAATGGTGGCAATTTATAATTTCCTAGAAAACCAACCACCTTGTCTAATTTTTCTAACTTATTGGTATAATGGTATGTATATTTGCTTACAATCTTTTAATCCCCTTCATATTGGAATATTTAATGTTAACATCTATAAAAATGCTTTCCTAAAATTCTGAAAAGTAATTATGGTATAAATAAAAGGTTCATAAAATTTCAAAATTCTATGCATCAATTCTTAGTCCTCATCTAAATTTTAAATCACTAAGAATCACAAGTTGCTTTCAGGGATTCTCTGAACATGTATGCCAGATTTATATATATGTATATGTATTTTCTCCAGAGAGAACCCAGTAACTTTATTGGTCTCAAACATTCAAATTCTCAAAAAACTTTGAGAGCACTTTGAAATGACATTTGACAAGGTACACAAGTAGAAATGTGATGAACATTTTATGAAATGAAGGACAGGAAGTCAACAAAAACATCATTTAGGGGTACAAGATTCCAATGTAAATAAATAGTATTTATATTTCATTTTGTTCAAGAAAAAAATTAATGGTAACAAAAGTATTGAAGGAATCAAAATCATCATACATTAATGCTTAGTCTTCTGGAAACAATGTAGATAGGCAAAGACATGTGTCTGTTGCTAAGGTTTCTAAACTTTTTTTAAAACAGATTTCTACTGGTTACCAAAGATGAACAAACAAAGAAAGGGAGATCAAGACAGAAGAAAAAGAAAACGGAAGTAACAAGGGAAATAAAAGGTGAGATAAAGGGGAAACTAAATGAAAAGTGAACACAAAACCAGCAGAAGAGGTAAATTTTTTTTTTTTTTGATCTAAGGGTAAGGAAAACAATCATGAAAACAAGAAAAAGGAAGGAAATTAACAAAATGTAATGTACAATAAGTAGACGCTCTGTTAACTGGAACTCAAGCAACCAGCATAAATATTTTACTTAGATTTACCTGGCATCTATCAATCCCCATGGGTGCCAGTTAACAGAGTCTTACGGTAGTACCTTTTCAAAGACAGCTGGGAAACAAACAGAGGGAGGTACTGAAACATGAAGGAAGAGGAAACTGAAAAGCAATATAACCAAATTCCGACAAGAAATATAACCAAATTTTTTGTTTTGAAGGCAGTATTGCAAGCTTCTCTGGAGCTAATGAAAAAGAAAAGGAGGTAACTAACCTGTTGTACAAATTCCAAAGGCACTGGTGTAGCTTGTGTAAATGTTTCTAGATGAATGCCATGGACAGGATCTTCAACTATCAAACAGCCAATGTCAAACCATCTGTAACAGAATGAGTTATAAGTTATGTGCTAAATAAATGTTATAGTGAACAGAGAAAAAGTAAAAGTAAGTGCTATTCTTCAGATAAAACATAAGCAGGTTTCAAAAAGGAAATGTTTTTCTAATCAATTTTTAAGAGGACAATCATAAAAACAACATAAAATTACCCTGTTGGCTTAGTTCCAAGAGGAGGAAAAGAACAGGAAATAACAATGAAGAAAATAAATAACAGAAAATTACAGAAAGTTCCTTTCCTTGCTAAGATGAGGGCAGATGAAGGGGGATAAGGTACTCCAATATGCAACAGATGAGTTTACTCATTTGAACATGTAAATAGTATGCACGTATACAATAATATTTAAAATGTCACATGAAAAACTATGGGAAATTTTATATTACCATCTCTATCATCAATATTTAGTCAATTAACAAAGTTATGAGTAAATTAAAAATAAGCTCATTCAGAAGAAATAATTCCCATCCTTCATTCCTGATAAACCCTTCTAATCACATTTTCTGAACTGCTCACAATGAATCATCAGTCTTTGAAAACAGCTTCATGAAATCAAAAACTTTCTTCTATTTAAAGATACTTATAAATTATAAAAAATGACACATTTTGAAATTAACTTGTGAAGTCAACTGTAACCCCACCAGTAGTTTAGCTAAGCAGAATCATAAGACCTACCAGATGTTCTGAAATCCCAAATTTAAACAGCAGGATATCCAGAAAGAAAATGTTCATTGTCTACTTCTAAAAATAGATAGCTCTAATAAAGTATGAAATAGATTAGTCTTATATATTCAAAGAAGCAAGTATAAACAGAATAACATAAACAACCTTGCTGTGTATTAAAATAGCAATCTGTAATATTTATATCTGAGAGCTGTATTAAATTAACATTAATATTTATTTTATTGGTATACTAATCAATATTTTATTTTGCATGATTTGTGTATAAATACAGATGGTAGAAGAGTAAGTGTAGTGATTCAGCTGCTAGGTAAGGACTTCCTGAAAAGCAGTCACTGATGAAAGAAGTAAAGAGACTTTTGTGATGCCAGTGAATACACTGTAGAAAACTTTAAGGTCCCTTTGCTCTCTCAAATACTATCATGGTCCTGAATGCATCAACCTGGATATCCCATTCTCTTCAACACAATATAAAACTGCAGTGTCTACTAGTGCTGCTGGCTGAGGACACTTTCAGTTCTCATTCTGGCTTTCAATTTCACCTCACTCCCCACTCTTAGAAGAGTGGTAATCTCCACTGAACACATTCAGGGATATCACTGAGAATCTTTCTCCCTTCCTTCTCAATGTGGCTGGTAAAATGGGTGACCAATCCTATCTGGAGGCAACTTTGACTTGAAAGGGCTTAAGAAAAATTGTGGTCCCAAACTGTTTAGATTTCAGGTTAACAGAAAAAAATTTCAAAATAGAATCTGGGGCACTGATACAGGTGTGCCAATCTGTATTTTACAAATACAGACCACCTACTATTACCAGTCAATTCAAAGAAAGGATATTTTAGCACATATAACCCAATATTTTAATATTTGATAGACTAATCTCAGAATAATGTCAGTCCACTTTTCCACATGTGTTACAAAGCATGCTAACTTTTCTCATGTAGCACGAACTGATGCAAAGTTCATCCCAGACAGCTAGTTCTATATGGGCCCAAACACATTGGGGATTTCTTCTTTTGGTTAACTTGCTCTTCCTGGATTAGTCTTTTCTTGCCTCAGTTATAAACATTTATTTCCTTAAATTTATCTTCTGTGCCTTTATTTCCCACAGGAACACCACGGAGGGAAATAGCCAAAAAGGAAATACCAAGTATTTTGGATTCTAGGTTTGCTGTCTATTCTCATATACTTCCCTCGCTCCCCCTTATATAACTAATCACAATCTTTCCATCCTCTCTTCTCCTTAATCCATAGTAGAAACCGTCAACAGACTTCCTAATACTATTTACTATTCCTGATCTTAACCATGGTCCCCGTATTCTCTAATCACAATTTTTAATATAATGTAATACATCAAATAGGCACAATGTACTTGCTCAAGTAACCATTAAATGAATAGTAAAAGGTTACTAGAGGATAAAATAAAATCATAATGATCACTGGATGGTTCCCTGGTGCTTACACAGACAATTCAAACTTCTCAATGTACTTGCAGCATTCAAAGGTTGTCACAATTTGTCCCCAAATCACTTGATTTCCTATCCAACAGATGTTAAGTGAAGCTAATATAATCACTGATCTCAGAATATTTTAATCATCTTCCAACTTTTCTTTCATTCAAAATGTCCTACTTTTCCACTTATCCAAATTCTCCCAACTCTTCAAATCCAGTTCAAGTCCCAATAATTCATGAATCTCATCTGATACTACCTCCAGTGAAATTGTATAAATAACATTTCCTGTCAGCAAAAAACTGTACATATATATTCTCTCTCTTAACGCACCAATAATATACCCTCGAAATTGGAGAATATTTTTTGTACACTATAAGCACAAAGTACTAGGCATGTGTTAGTCAATACTAAATAAAAAATGAGAAAAACAACAAAACCACAAGATAATTACTAAAGAAGATAGATTTACAGAGTTGGGAAATAATTTCAACATTTCAAACAATCCTAAAATTTGTATGGCATGACAAGACCTTAATAGCCAAAGCATTCTTGAGAATAAAAAGTTGGAGGCATCATGCTCCCTGATTTCTAACTATATTATAAAGCTGTAATAATCAAAACAGTATGATATTTGCATAAAAACAAACACACAGATCAATACAACAGAACAGAGATCCCAGAAATAATCCCATATTATAGGACTGTCCGGAAAAACTTCACCAGAAATGCCTCTATTTTTCATATTACATGGTTGGATACTTTCCTGATAGCCCTTGTACACGGTCAAGTAATTTATGACAAAGGAACCAAAAATATATTCTGGGAAAGAGTCTCCTCAATAAATGGTGCTAGGAAAAACCAGACCACTATCTTTATACCATATACAAAAATTAACTCAAGATGCACTAAAAACTTGGACATTAAAAACTGAAATCATAAAACCTGAAGAAACTATAGACAGTAACCTCACCGACAGTGGTCTTGTCAATGATTTTCTGGATTTCGCAACAAAATTAAAAATAAACAAGTGGGACTACATCAAACTAAAAAGCTTCTTTTGCACAGCAAAGGAAACCATCAACAAAATGAAAAGACAACCTAATAAATGGAAGAAAATATTTGTAAACCACATAGCTGATAAGAGGTTACTATCTAAAATATGTGCATGTGAAGAACTCAGGACAAAAAACAAATATTCTGATTATAAAATGGGCAGACTCTAACTCTAAGTAGTTCCAAACAAGATATACAGATGGCCAACAGGTACATGAAAAGATGCTCAATGTCACTAATGATCAGGGAAATGCAAATCAAAACCATACTGAGATAATCACCTCACACCTGTTAGAATGGCTGTTTTCAAAAAGGCAAGAAATAGCAAGTGTTATCAAGGATATGAAGAAAAGGGAACTCTTGCACACTGCTGGTGGGAAAGTAAATTAGTTCAGCCAGTATGGAGGTTCCTCAAAAAATTAAAAACAGAACACTGTATGAGCCATCAAATTCCACTGCTGGTTATTTATCCAAAAGAAACAAAAACACTAACTCAAAAAGATACATGCACCCCCACTTCACTGCAGCATTATTTACAATAGCTAAAACATAAATGTAACATTAAGTATCCACTGATGGATGAATGGATAAAGAAAATGTGATACACACACACACATGAATACTACTCAACCATAAAAAAAGAAATTTGGCTATTTTTGACATATGCATGAATCTTGCGGGCATTATGCTAAGTGAAGTGAGTCAGAGAAAGACAAATACCATATGATCTCACTTATATAGGGAATCTAAAAATAAACAAAAACACCAAAACTCAAGAGATACAGAGAACAAACTGGTGATTGCCAGAGCAGGGATGAGGACATTGGTGAAGGGAGTCAAAAGGTACAGATTTCCAGTTATAAAATAAATCATGAATATGTAATGTATAGCATGGTGACAATCATTAATAATACTGATTGCATATTTGAAAACTGCTAAGAAAAATCTTAAAAGTTCTCATTACAAGAAAAAAAAAAAAAAACAACATTAACTGTTTAAAAAGTCCTTACTTGTCAGGTAGCAATTCCGCAATGAAGTTTTCTACTGACACAGCAGTCTGTTTTTCGTGGATCACTCCAGTTCGCCGCAAAGTATCTATCCGTTCCTGGGCACCCTGAATAACAGCGTAGGTTAGAAACCATTTCAAATAACTGAGTATTAAATATACTAATTTATGATTATATAAGCAATACATGCACACATGCATACATTTATACACAAACACATATATACTCATGTAAAAATTCAAATACAGAAAACAAAAGTCCAATTGTGTCCCCCTCAGTACAGTATTAACAGTTTGGAGTGTACCTTCCAAATTATTCCAATGTGCATTAGTATTTTGGTTACTACTGTAAAATGAATTATTTTTATATTCTAATTGGTTATTAATATAAGGAAAGTATGTGCTTTTTAATGTTGATCTGACAAGAGACCCCCTTACTAAATAAAAATCTTTTGTCAGTCCCAGTAGTTTTGAGGTTGATTTTCTAAGTCGGAAATCATATCAATGATCAATGTTTTTTTTCTTGATTCCCTTTAAACATAACCTTAAAATATGCACCAAAATATATACATTATATCAAAACTTATTCAGGAATACTATAACCATTTATGAAACAAAATTGGGGGCTACGAACACTATACAGAAAACTCAAAATGATGAATTAAATTTATCTATTAGTAGAAAACTAAAAACTAGGTAATGAGAATAATGTTGCTATTTACTACTTTTATCTGAATCACTTCATAAACAGTGATCATGATGTGTGAGAATGTATTAAAAAAGCAAGATAAAAATCTCTCTATTCCTAAATAAAATTAGCCAGAGATAAATACCTATTTTTATTATGGACAGCAAAGCTCAATGTTGATGAGACTAAGTGGCCAATTCTTACTCAAATGAAAACTGAAAAAGCCAGGACACTTCTAGAGACAAATGAATTTATTTCAGAGTTATATGAAATAGAAAACAGAAGGTGACAACTGTATGAGAACTGGTAAACCAATTTAAGACATTAGCTTATCCCAGTGAGGAGTTTCTCTGTGCTATAGGGGGTCCAAAATAGACATCCAGAAAGACGTCCTACCCCCAAAGCAGCAGCCAATGATATTACTTTTGGAGAATGTCACACAGAAAATGAAATAAAATCCAGGGATCCAATCACAGGCAGAGAATGGATACAGAATAATGTACAAGATAGGCCTCATTTATGCATGAGTTATAGTGCTGTCAGCTGTTAAGAGTTCAATGTAATGAATCAAATACATATATGTACAATAAGTTGTACTGAAACAGAAGCATACATAAAACAATGTTATGTATTGACTGGGTAGCAAAAATTCTGTCACTAGAGGCTCACAGGGACCTAACCCTAAAGTTAACAGTGACAGTAATAAAAAGGTATGGAATTCGAGGGTTACTGTATCTTTAGTAATTGATTTGAATGTTAACACTGGGTTACAAAGATCTCTTTCAGGATTACTCTCTTTTGTGTTCTCTGCATGTGTTTCCTCCCCTTTCCCCAATAAATGAGAACCTGTCTTAGGTTTCTTTAAATTAAAACTTCACTATGTCTTCATAACATCACAGAGCTGTCTAATTAAAAACCAAGCTGTTCATTATTTCATTATGTAAAAATGAATTAGCTTAATACAGACTATAGAATTAGAATTAGAAAAAACTAACTGCTGGTGTTTATATCCTGAAAAAGGTGTTCCATGACTTACTTTTAATCCAGCTGCATAGCCCACTGGTTGTGGGGCAATATTGGACTGAACAGCTTCCCCCATAACCACAGCTAAACCGAAGACCTCCTGGAAGGCATCTCGGACAGCAGCAACTTTTACTTCTTTATTTGAGGTCACTACAATATCCAGTTCACCTCCAGATTCTACAAAAACCAAAAGAAACTTCAATTCGCAATAAAAATAATGAAAACTTCATGATTACTACTATACTCGAACGTTTTATTTACATAATTATTGCTAACTTCACAGAACGATGCAAGATACAGGCATTTTATTCCAACAAGTGCTTAGCCCTGAACCACAAAACTTTCCTTAGTTTTAAAAATAGAAATGTAATGCACTATCTGAGGAAGTCTATCTGCAAGCAGAAGATGTCACATACCTTCTAATGGTTCTGAGCATCATATCTGCCACAAATAAAGCACACTGTTCTGTATTCTATGAAATCTGTTCCAGAATCTAGTAGTAGCTCCCCTAGAAAACAGCTTTCTGTGGTCAAATAAGCTTGGGAGATGCACACTGTATTTCTTACTTGGAAATTACAACATACATTAGTATAAAGACTCTTTGAGAAACCAACTAAAAACCAATTAAAAATCATGGCTATACTCCAGTACTTTCTACACTTAAAATATGTTCATGGAATACCTTTTTAGCATCCGATAACAGCTCCTAAGAAGTATTCCATAGGTTACCAATCTGAAAAATGTTGTTACTGCTGCTACAAAAAGTTATTTTCTACTATACTGCTCTCTTAATCTAGCCAAGTTTCATTTTATAATTAGTTTAAATTTTGGATAGATACATTTATTGCATTTTTAAGGTTGCAAATCAAAATGGTTTTTCTGCTGTTAATACAGACAGACATATATTATATACAAAATTCTAACACTATATGGACACCATAGTTGCCAATGGAGCAATCATAGAAATTAGCAGCTGCCTTATAAAGTGTAAGTTACACATGTGAGATGCTCCATGTACAGAAAATGAAAATGACTGTTACTGACATAATAATTTGCCAGAGATGCACAGAAATTCTGCACTGAACAAGAACTACCACGAAAATTGCTTTTTATCTAAAAAATAGTTTAAAATGTGAGGGTTAAACATTTTTTTACTGTATGTCATCATTGGAAAAAAAGATCATATACCACCAACAAATGCACATTGATAAATTATATACATTATTGTCTCAAAACAAATATGCAAGCATAAATAAAAAATGAAATACCAACTTTTATAAAAATTAAAAAGGCTAAGAGCAGTATGAAATTAAAATATTTTAAAACATTTTTTAATATTTCAATTAATTATTTTGGATCAAATACAGCTAATTTAAAAATCTTGATCTAACTGAATTCAAAGGTCTGCTTCTAAGTACTGCCTATTTTGCTAGTTGGCATTAAGATATCACTGGTAAAAGACATTTCTCAAGAAAGCTGTTTGTATTATAAACATTTTGCCCCAGAAACATTTTCCAAATACCTGAGCTTTTTCATTATGGATTTCCTTTTTCCTGATTGACATAACGTCCCATAGATCCATCGGTACCAGTATTTCAGAAGTTACTAAAACCTAAGAGCAATGGCTCACATAGGAGAGAAGAAAAATACATTTCTTTTTTTTTCTCTCCATGTGGGACATATCTCTTGACCCCAGGTGAATACTATTCCATCAAGCTTGTGCTCAAAAGATTTTTCAGCCATTTTGTGATTAGTGTCACCTTTTGTAACAGAGAACTAATTAAAAGAATGTAGCAAGTTAAACTGTTAAAATTCATTTCTAATACCTCTTGTGCTTTTATGATACATTTAAAATTGTTAAATCAAGTGACTTCTAGAATACTTGCACAAAAATATCTTGTTTCACTCTTGAGATCTGTTAGTAAGAATGGTCTTGCTTTTGCTGCCTGTCTGAAACATGTCAGCTTTTTCACACTCAGTATTACTTTTTAAAGCTACCAACACAGTCAAGACTCATAAAAGCCACCGATTAAGATTATATATTACGACATTATGTAATAATAGAAATTTCACTTTATATCTTTCTTTTTTGTCCTCTCCTCAGTTTTTTGCCTTTTTCTTTATGTCAGGCAGACTACTGGCTTGAAAAATGCTCTTATTTTTGAGTCCTGACTTTTTCATTTTTTACCTTCATTATCTTGGGGAAGTCACTGAGTTTGTTTCTTCAAAGAAAAATACCTATCACCTCACAAGGCTTGCTCTAAGAATAAATAAAATAATTGCTTTCACAGTCAAACACAGTACCCAATAAACCAACCAGAGCTCCAAAAATAGATTCCTTTCTTTCTCTCATTCAAAATTGAAACTTGTGAAAAAAAGAAATGTATGATGTATTCATTGTAAGTCTAACTTAATTATTAACATATAAAATTTATATGGTAGGATCCTATTTCTAAACAGAAATATTGTTTTGACAGTTACAAACACCAAGAATATTCAGCTAATTTAATTCCTGATTCAATTTTCTACTTCAATTTTACACTTACCCAAAGTGGCTAAGTGTAAAAAAACTGACCACCACCAAGCTATGGGATCTGGAATAACTTAAATCTCTATGAACCTAAGTTCGTCATCTAAAACTTGAGAAAAATAATATCTACCTTGCAGAACTCTTGTGAGAATTAGTGCCTGCAAGAGCAAGCATTTAACAAATGGTACTTACTGTTAGATTTATTATCTGATTACTAGACAGTAAACTACCAACAGTCAAAGCTTGTGGAAGCCAGTGCCTATTTAACTGAAAATCTCTATTCAGGCACCTGGTGCACAGCTTTGGCCTGTAAGTGATCTTCAACAACATTATTAGTAATTGATCACTGATACTACTAGAGTGATTATGTTTTTTCATATACTAGATATGTATATTAAAAATTAAATGGCAGACAGCATGTCTGGAGGATTACAAAGTGATTGAATCAGTTTTCACAAACCTAATAATTAGATATTACTTACAAATTACAAACCTAATAATCAGATACTATTTAATAAATAAACTCCCTCTAAAAATGTATTCCTGAGTTAAGCATAAACACATATAATTAAAATACATAACTAGAGATATGTCAAAACCAATTATGAACAAATATCAACAGTGAATAAAATAAAATTCATATAAAGAAATACTAACCATATTTACACCTAAAATCAGTGAAGTACGTATACTATTAATTCATATCATCTTTACTCCTCCAAAGTTCATTCTGAGTAGTTTTCAAAATGTATTTAATGGTATTTAACTAAAAAAAATGATGAGTTAAAAATACCAAAACTAAGACTTGACAATCAATTTAAGAATATAAGAGAATTTCCACTGTTAACAGACCTGTGGAATTACAATTAGTGGCTGACATAGCACATACTTTAAAAAAATATAGCAGTCGCTGTTTTATCTTAAGTACATACTGATATATGGAGCCATGCCAGGATCCAACGTTGTAATCATGCTTTCTACGGAATGTTTTGTTTTATCAAGCACAGATTTCACCATAGGATTTCCAGCCACACCCTGCATATAACAAATTAAAATATAAATACTCGTTCTAAGCAAAGACCACCACAATCAGCTGGTAATGAGAAAAAATTCTTTTTAGGTTTCCAATGCATCTCAGACCCATACTTTTGCAAAGGATAATAAAAATAAGGTTATGGCAACGTTAAATTGCTAATACGTTTCAAAATACTTATTCTGAATTTCTCTTACCTATCAGAGACTGATAACCATCTGCAGACCACCCTTTGAGTAGCACTAGCCTGTGCATGTATGGATGTATATACATTTATTTTATTTCTATGTACATTACACAAAGTTGTACAATTAATTTCATGAATTCATCCCAGAAAAAGTGCTACATACTTCACTGCTGAATATCACAATGGTCACCTTCGAAGTACTCCCCTTGGGAAGTACTCCCCTTGGGAAGCTATGCACTAGTGCCTAGTCCATCCTTCAAAGCAATTTTGGCACTCTTTTTCTAGAATGGCCACCAGAGCTGTCAATGTCCCCAAAATCTGACAATTAAGTTTGAGAACTTGCCACTTTGCACTAATGTTGGCAGCACTGTACAACTCCGTGAGGTGTCGTAACACTGCCAAGTGAATTAAGTGAATACTGCTTACCTTAATAAAACCCCAGAGTCCACCAGCAGATGCTTCATCTTGAACTCTACCAATTCTAGGGTCTTCTTGTTCCTCTGGAAAAGTAATGGCTGATGTGGTTCCCGTTCCCTGGGCCAGAGATGTCAGACTGGCTTGCTGAGTAATGGGAGTTGGCATAATACCTAGTTAATAGCAAAAATATTTCATATATGTCATTTATTCCATAAACTATTTCCAATCAAAAGAAGATACAATACATGAGATAAGGAGTTCAAAATAGCTTACATAATGTAACTACATACACAGGCATTTCAAGATTAAGTTATGAACTCAAAAGAATCACCTAAACCTTTATAAAATACAAATGAAAAAAAATTCCAAATAAGAAATTTCTTTCCTTTTCAAAGGCTTACACCAACTACCCTGAAAGCGTACAAATACACGAGGGTCGTCCAGAAAAAAAATCCAGCCATTGTCTAGAACTAGAAATATAGATACTTTCGTGTGTGTGTGTATGTGTGTTCGGACAATTAATTTCACAAACTCATCTTAGAAAAAGTGCTACATACCTCCCTGCTGAGTATCACTATGGTCACCTTCGAAGTACTCCCCTTGGGAAGCTATGGACCAACACCAGCACCTAGTCCACCCTTCAAAACAATTTTGGAACTCTTTTTCTGGAATGGCCATCAGAGCTGTCATTATACCTTGCAAGGTTAGGTTATGACATCTTACCAAGCTGTACACTGCTGCCAATGTAAGTACACAGTGACAAGTCTGTGAACTTAATTGTCAGATTTTAGGTACAGCAACTCTGATGGGCATTCCAGAAAAAGACTTCCTAAACTGCTTTGAAGGATGGACTAGGTGCTGGCATCAGTGCATAGCTTCCGAAAGGGAGTAAGTACTTCAAAGGTGACTGTAGTGATATCCACACCCATCAATAAAAACATGTAACAATTAGTACATACATTGTATATGCCCTATTTTCACTCAAAGAAAGCAAGTTCACACATACATAAACATGGGTGTAATACTTATACTCTGCAAAGGTAAATACACAAAGTTGGATAATAAAAATCATGAAGAAGTTGCTTCCTTTCCTAGAATGAAAAACAACAGGCAGAATAAGACACAGATGAAGAAGTTTTGTTACTGGTTCCCAACAAGCATTCCAGGGAAGCTAAAACAATAGGTATAGCTGACCTAGAGAAGTAAACAGCCCAATACTAAATTATGGTACACATAAGCTTTTATTTGGTTTAGAATTTTTACCTGGCTAAATAAAAATCTTTGGACCATTCAGTCCTGATACCTTTTTAAGCAAAGCTTTAAAAAACTCTCAAACTTCACCTTAATGTTTTTCTCTATAGGTACACAAAATGCTCAAGCAAATTTTGAAATTTTGTCTCATACTCCATACACCAATCATGTACTAAGTTTTAAAACATACAAAAATCATATACTAAGTTACAGCAGCTTTATTTTAATAATTTAAATGGGAAAAATACAAGAATAAGAAACTCTGGAAATCAAAGAAAAGAATTTAAAACATTAATGCAGAGAAAATAAAATTCTCATACACTGCTGGTGAGAGCTGCTTTGGAAAGTAGTCTGGTAGTTTCTCAAAAGTCAGCAATAATTCCATGACTCTCTACATACCCAAAATGAATGACAATATGTCCACAAAAAAACTTGTACATAAATGTTAATAAAAACAATCTTCATAATAGCCGACAAGTGAAAACCACCCGGAAGTTCAACTGAGGAACTGAATAAACAAAATGTGGTATATCCATACAATGAAATATTATTCAGCCATAAAAAGGAATGAAGTACTGACATGTTACATGGATGGACCTTGAAAAGAGCACATATTGTAAGATTCCATTTATATGATATGTCTGAAGTAGGCAAATTTATAGAGATAGAAAATAGATTACTGGTTGCTGAGGGAATGACGGCTACTAGTTATGAGATCTCTTTGAGGGTGATTAAAAAGTTTCTAAAATTGATTGTGGTGATGGCTGTGCAACTCTGTACATGCACTAACTATTGAATTGTACACTTTAACGGGAGAATTACATAGTATGTAATTATATCTCAATACAGCTGTCATTAAAAAGAATAAAACATTAGCTATGGCCATTTATTTCAAAGTATCAGTAAAAGAGGTTTACCTGTCACTGGAGGTGCAGAAAATGATGGCATCAGGGGTGTCTGGGGAGCTCTTCCTGCATGTCCCCTTGTAATGTCGTAAGTTGAACCAACAGAAAATCCTGATATAGGAGGACCCGAAGGGGGTGCAGACAGAACAGTACTCGGGGCAGACGCTGAAGCTGGGAAGTGGGATAGAGGAGGGGTACTGAAGGTAGCAGCAGTTGGTGGAGAGACAGGAGGCAGTGCAGTACTAACCAGCGATGGAGCAGAAGGAACTGGGGAAGGAGGTACAATAGGCAATGAAGCTGAAGGCCCCACAGGAGGGAGGGATGGCTGAGGGGTAGAGTATGCCTGTGGTGGCAAGGACTGCATAGAAGATACATTTGGAGAAGAAAATGAACTGGTGGGAGCTAAAAAAAAGTGAGGAGAAAAAAAAAAACACACAAAATTGGAAATGCTTTTCACTTAGTTTTCAAAAGTATCTCATTACTGTCTTCCTGAAATACAAGTCTACATTTCAAAAATTATTTTTTAAATGTGATTTAAAATATACAACAAATACGATTAAGTGCAAATGACTTTCAACCCCCATAAGTAAAAGAGCAGCTGTATAAAATTATGATACTGCTCATAAGTTGATCTTTGTGTTTTGTTTGTTTTGATGTATTTTAAGAGTCATTTTTATCTCCTGCTGAAATGAGCATAGAAACATATACAGCGAGGGCTCAAAAAGTGGTAGGAAAATCAATCACCAGAAAGTCACAGAACATGACACAAAATTTTTTAGGATCTTTTGGTGATAAAACAGATAATTTATAGTCAATATGAATATAAAAGGAACAAAAGGTTACCTTTCTAAATAAAGCAAAACACATGTTTTCTGTCTTTCTGCCTCAATAAAAAAGGCTTTTTCCCTTTCACTGGCAATGATGCTTTAATATACGCGTTTTCTTTGTAACTGACTCTGGGGAAAGATAACAGGCTCTTTGCTGTCTTTAAAACGCACTAGGCAACTTCCTGTACCTGAAGGACCTGGGGTGGAGGACCCCACGGCAGCAGGGGCAGCAGCCAGTGCCGCGGGGTTTGCTGGAGGAGTTCCAGGGGGCGTTGTCTCTATTCCACTCTCTTCCATCATGTTTCTTCAGTGACGGTGTGCTGTAAAAATATAAAAATGCAGTAAGTATTACACAGTAGTCAAAAGTGTATTTTTAAAGCTGGTATAGTCAGAGAGCAATTTCAAAGAATAACCAATAAGGGTCAAATGTCTGTCTGTATGTTTGTAATGGCACTTATTTCCACTTGAAGCATCTGTCAAAATTCCTAAAAAAAAGTCTGTGAGACTATTAAATATGCAAACAATCTGTGGCATTTTCATACACATACTTTGTAACTGGGATACAGTTTTATATTAGCTATATAATTAATCATCATAATTTTATGTTAACTATATAACTGACCTTGCAATATACTTCAGTAAATTACCACTTTAATTTCTGTCACATGAATGTTAGATTTATAGCTAAGTTCCCGTCGCTATTACATTTAAAATGAAAATAAATTATTTAAGTGTTTTTGAAACAGGGCTACTCCTGTTAACATTAAAAAATAATAATATTGTAAAATATGCTCAATTCTCAGTTTTCCTAGTTCACATTCTAAAGCACACCCAGTAATGGCTAGATGATATGTCTCAGGTTTAGAAAAGTTAACTACAGCAAAAATGCTCCTAGATAGCAGGGTCCTTACAGATGATAATGGATTATAAAATATGAAAAAATGCCTTTAAAAATTGCATATTGTCAAGCCCGTCTCTAGTATAAACTCAAAAGGTCTAATATATCAAAAAAATTTTTTACTCATTTAACATTAAGTGAAGGTCAACTGCTTGCCAACACTGTACTACAGCCTCTGGAATTATAAGGGGAGCAAAAATAGGACAATCCAGCACAGGAGGTAATCAAAGAATAATGCCAATGTACAATGAATTGTACACTGAAGCTGAGATCTGCAGGATGTGCAGAATTTAATTAAGCGAGGGAGAAGAGATAAGGAAATTGGATTCTAGAAAAAGTGAATGTATAGGAGGTATAAAGGCCCTGTGAGGCATAGGGGATGAGACACATTCAAGAAAACCCACATGGCAAAGAACAGAAAAGAACAAGGACTAGAGACACAGGCAGGAACCCAGACCACGGTAAGCCTTGTCAGCCAGGTTAAGGAGCTGGGTTTTTTTAAGAACAGAAAGTCACTCACTATAGGGCATTTGAGCTGGGAGTGACATTTTCTGTCTTTCCACTTTTTCGAAGAAATTTTAGATTCACAAGAAAATGCAAAAATAGAACAGAGTTCAGGAGTACCCTTAATCCAGCTTCTCCCAATAACAGCATCTTATATAACTATAGTACAATGAAAAAAATCCAGGATATTATAATTGGTACGATACTAGCAACTAAACTACCTTATTAGGACTTCACCTGGTTTTATATTCATGTGAGCGTGCATGCGCGCACACGTGTGATTGGTTCTGTGAAGTTTCATTGTATGCACCGATTCATGTAACCACCACCACAGTAAGGGTACAGAATAGTGTCATCACCCTCAAGAAACCACCTTGTACGGCTCCTTTGTCACACCCTTCCATCAACTATAAGCCCTGACAACCAAATGTTTTCTAACATTTTCTCATATTGTGAACGTTATAGAAATGGAATTATACACAGCATATAAGTTTTTGAGACTGGCTTTTTCACTCAGCATTATGCCCTTGAAATCCATCAAGTTGTTGGATATATCAATAATTGGTTCTTTTTACTGTTGAATAGTACTTCATTTTATATGGTACCATAGTGTATGCCATTATCTTTTGAAAAAGGCTGATTCCAGCTTTTGAAAATTCATATTTGTGTTTTGAAAAGATGCTTTTGATGACAGTATGCAGACTGGGCCATAAGGCAGTCAGAGTAAATGCAAAAAGACCATTAAAAAGGATATGCAAGTAGTTGCAATAGCAAGTGGTAACACCCTAGACACCTAAGGAAGTGGGGAAGAGGGTGATTCTACCCCTCAGGGGTCATCTGGTAATGTTTGGAGATATTTTTGGTTGTCAGAACTAGAGGAGTACTACTGGCATCCATTAGGTAGACTGGGGGTACTGCTAAAAATCCTACAACACGCAGGACAGCCCCCACAAGAAAAAGTTATCTGGCCCCAAACATCAATAATGATGAGGTTGAGAAACTTTGGCCTACTAAAGTGATGACAGTGGAGATAGAGAAGAATGGATTCAAGATATGTTTAGGTGATAAAACTCAATGACAGTCTGCATATGGGGACAATGAGGGAGAGAGGCGTCACTTGCACAACTGGGTGGTGGTGCCCTTTGTGAGCAGTGGGGGATTATGTAGTTTTTAATACGGGACATGGTGAGTTTAAGCACCTTGAACCATCCAAGAAAAGACACTGACCTGGTCTGTGTTTACTGATAGTCTCTAAGCTAAGATCATGTTCTGAGATGAGATTAAGAAGAGGATACCAAATGCAAAGAGAAGATCATCTAACCAATCCTTCAAGAAAAGCCAGGTAGAAGACAGGCTTTCCGAGAAGAGAGATGACCAGAAAGATAGGAAGAAAACCAGGAGACTGTGGTATCCAAAAGCCAATGAGTGTTCCAAGGGAGAAAGAGGTAACAATGTTAAAGTCTGCAGAGACACCAAAATCATGATATCTGAAAAATTCAATGGATTTACAAACTGGAGATGAATGTAGTGTTGGCTGTTCCCATTGAACTGGACTAAGGAGTGGGAAGTGAGGTAAATACGCATGCACAACCTTCTCAAAAAGCTTGGCTGTGAATGCAGAGGAAAGATCCATGGCAGCAAGTAGAGAACAGGGGTCCAGGGAGGCAAAACTCTTTCATTCAGAACTTAAACACCAAAGATAGAGAACCTGGGACAGAATTAGCCCTCAGGGGATTTTTATCACTCCCAGCAAAAGCTCTCTTCTTCATGTTACCATTTTTCTATTAGTTATTCATTTCCTACTACAGATGCTATCAAATCCTTACAGTGGTTAACGGAAGTCAGATTTAAAGATAACCCTGATCCTTAACATTAACAAATACGTTGTCAAAAGAGCAGCTGTAACCCATAACATGGAATAATGGTTCCATTTCTTTCAGTCTTTAAGAGCTTCACGATTTGAGAACTGGTTAAATGACAATAATGTGTAAACTTTTTATACAAAATGTAGTATGTTCTACTAAAGAAAAGCTATTGTGATAACCATGGAATGTCAGAGTGGGTAAGAGTTTTAGTGCTTAAGTCTGGGTACAAAATGTAATATTAATGTATCAACATTAAAGTGGATGGCTACTTTTACAAATACAAGAAATGGAATGGACTTTTGATAACCATAAAAGCACTAAAAGCAATTATTGTCGATACACTACTGGTGCAAAACATGGTCTGTACTACCACAGTGAACGCTAGAGTAGGGTCTGCATCTTGTCTCTGCATTCTCAGCTTTGAGCCCAAAATAAACTTCCACAAATGTTCACTGAATTAAACAGCAGCTGTACAGGAGAAAAGAGAAGAATGCTAAAATGTGTCAGGTTGGCAGAAATGCACACGTTGTCTCTCAAACCAACTACTTGGAATGACAAACTTCTCTCTCGGATATAAGTTCTGCCAAACTAGGATATGAGCTATCTAGTAAATCTGCCTAAAGCAGGGCTCAGAAACTAACGAAGCAGAGTACGAAAGCCCCCCGGAATGGCGTTAGGCACGACCCCGAGAACCTGCGCGAAAACAAGCTACTTCCCATTGCTAGTCCCGGTTTGTTGACCTAGGAGTTTCTAAAGCGGGAGAGGCCTCCCCCCCAGGCTTTGCCACGTCTCCAGGCCGGGTTGGGCCGGGCTAAGGTCAGGGGCACCAGCCGCCGGTCTTTCCCGTGCGGAAAGCGCGCTGGAAGGTGGAGCCAAATGACCAGGGGCGCCGGCCTCGGTCCCTAACAAGAGCAAAGTGACGGAACAGGACCCCCGAACGGCACCCGCAGTGCAACTAGCGGCGGGGTCGGCTTGCCTTGCGAAGCGCACTAGTGCCCGGGCTGCACTCTGCCTGCTCCACCAGCCCGCGCCCGGAATGAACTACTGCGTGACTCCGAAAATACCCGCGCCTACTGTGCCGCCGGCAACCGGCCGGCCCCTCCTCGCAGGGACTGCGCCCCTTGGCGCCCTCATCCCAGGCCGCCGCCGCCCGCATGCACCCGCGCTGATGCTCACCTGGGGACCCGAGAGAGTTTTGCTTGGCAACTGAAAAACGGGGGGACAGAGAGGTAGGGACGTTGGGACTCCCAAGAGACGAGGAAGATGCAGACAGGAGCACCGTCCGCCAGCCCCCGCCTCCAAGATGGCCACCGGCGACGCACGCCCCTGCGGCTGCCACGTAGGCCCGGCCCGCCCCGCCGCGCCGCGCCGCCCCGCCCCGGCCCACTCGCGGAAACCCCGCCCCCAGGAAGCGGGTTACCCTTGAGTACCTTGATCTGGCTCCTCCTGCCCGGCTGGGCTCGGCGCTGTCTTTCTCCAGCTCATTCCACAGTAGGACAGCCCTATGCACTCCGCAGCCCGCACGCGCAAGAATGACATCCTTATTAGCAGGAGTAGCTCACTTATCCTGTGCTCTGGTCGCCCCCGGGGGTGGAGACGAGCCAGCCAAGGTCATCTAGTCCTGTCCCTACCTCGGAGCAGAACCTCCCTCCAGAAACAGGGGACTTACCCAATGTATTTTTAAAGATTCCCTGATAACAGCAGTTGCATCAGGAGGGAGAGAGAGGGAACCACGTTGGAAAAAGGTAGCAGCTACCGTACTGATTTCCCCCTAAGTACATGTATTACTCATTTTGTCAAATAAGAAACCAAACACAAATAGTCTCACTTTCTTAACCTTATATGTTCCACTTAAAATAGTACCTGAAACAGTCAGTGCTCAATAATATACATTTAAGTAAATCGATGAATGGAGCGCAATGGGAGAAAATAAGGAACTTAAATTCAGAAGTCCTGGTTTGTGTTTGGGGGTACCCTGATCTCAGAGGTCCTGTTGTGTGACCTTGTATAGATCACTTGGTTTCTGTAAGTCCCCATTTTTCCATCTGTGGAAAATGGGAATAATATTATCTGCTATGTCTAACTAACTCAGTCAGGTAACTAAGTCAAATAAATAAGGAATATAAAAGCACTTCTTAAACTGCTTAAACACTGAAAAATTTACTGTTCCCAAATTTCTTAAGTAACCCATTCATAGATTTAATATTAACTTATCTCCAGGACTTGACAATTGTAAGTATTCTGAAATACCTCACAGAAAAGTTAGTACTATTTAATTATGCCCCGACTTCAGATCTCACTTTGCAACTACAATGGGTTGTTCCCTTTGGTGGTGACTCTTATCCTATCCATTGAGAATGTGTGTAGGTGGCTGTCTAACTTACTCTCCAGAGTGCTCTTTGGGGTGGTGCTGAAAATAGTTATCATCTCCATCCTCTTTGGGCAACACCCTAAATAGCTAAAAGGTCTTTTGGCTTTTTTACTGATTCAATAAGTATTTATTAGTAGCTATAATGTTCTGAGCATTGGTACCAAAGATGTAGCAAAAAATAAAACAGAGAAGGTCCTAACACTTCGATTTTATTCTCATAGGAGAGAAAGGCTATGAACAGGGAAATAAATACAGCAAGTACTGTTTGTGATGGGCACTTTCAAGAAAATCGATAGGGTGATGTCATATACAGTAATTGAGAAGAATGTGAGGGACTCCTCTGAGGATGTAGGGCTTGAGTAGAGACCTGTGAAGAAGCAGGTCTGAAGTTCTCTGGACAGAAGGAAAAGCACACAAAAGCTCTGAGGGAGGGGGAGTGCCTTGGTCTGTTTGCAGAACAGCAAGGAAACTGGGACTGAGAAAGTGGAAAGAAATAAGGTCAGAGAGATAGCAAGGCCAGATATATTTAGCCTTGAGGGCGATGATAAGGCCTTTGGGATATATTCTAATAGAAATGAAAAGCAGGTGGAAGGTTTTGAGTAGAAAATGGACAAGATTTAACATCAGTTTTAAATCACACTGATTGCAACGTGACTGCGGAGGAGAGGGTCATGCAAGAACTAAAGCAGGATGACTAGTAATGAGATGATGATGGCTTAGAATAGCTAAAGGGGCCGGAGAAAATGGAATATGGTCTCGGACATATTTTGAAGGTTGAGCTGTCATGATTTACTGATGGACTAAATGTGGGCTGCATTCGTTTCTTAACACTACCTAAACAAATATTACAACTATACGGCTAAAAAAAAAAAAAAAAAAAAAAAAACCCAAATTCATTCTCTCACCATTCTTGGGGACAGAAGTCCAAAATCACGGGTCAGCAGGGTTTTCCTGAAGGCTCTAGGAGAGAGCCTTCCTTGCCAATTCCAGCTTCTGGGTAAATCCAAGCGTTCCTTGGTTTGTGTTAGCATATCTCTAATCTCTGCCTCTGTCTTCACCTGGCCTTCTCCCCTGTGTCTGTCTCAAGTCTCCCTCTGCCTTTCTCTTATAAGCATACATGTCATTGCATTTAAGTCCAACTCTGAATGATCTTATGTCAAGATCCTTGAGGAGCCAGACCCTATTTTCACATTCACAAGTTCCTGGTGAATATACGAGGTCTGGCAATTAAGTTCTTAAACTTATCCTAGAAAAAGTGCTACATATCTCATTGCTGAATATCACTAGGGTCACCTTTGAAGTATTAATACATTGGGAAGCTACGCACCAATGCCAGTACCTAGTTTACCCTTCAAAGCAATTTTGGAACTCTTTCCGGAATGGCCATCAGAGCTGTTGTTGTATGACCCTTGATGTCCTGAATGTCATCAAAATGTCTTCCTGTCAATATTTCCTTTATCTTTGGGAAAGAAAAAAGTCACTGGAGGCCAGGTTAGGTCAGTAAGGAGGGTGCTCCAATACAGTTTCTTCTTTACTTGCTAAAGACTCCCTCACAGACAGGGCCCTGTGGGCTGGTGCATTCTCATGATGCAAGAGCCATGAGTTGTTAGTGAAAAGTTCAGGTTGTTTTTGTCTAACTTTACCATGCAGCCTTCTTAGCACTTCCAAAGAGTAAATTTAGTTTACTGTCCAGTTGGTACAAATTCACAATGAACAATCCCTCTGATATCAAAAAAGTTTAGCAACATTGTTCAGACTCTTGATTTGGACTAATAGAACTTTTTTGGTTGTGGAGAATTGGCTGACTTCTGTTGTACACTTTGAGGCTTTGTTTCAGAGTTGTATTGGTACACCCACGTTTCATCACCAGTGATAACAGCCCAAAACATCTTCTTGCTTTTCCAAAAGGTCTTGGCAAACTTCAACTCTCCTTTGCTTTTTTGTTGATTGGTGAGCTCCTTCGGGACCATTTTTGCACACACCTTCCTCATGCCAAGATTTTTTGCTAAGATTTTCTTAACTGTTTATCTATGTTTTCTTGGCCTGCTATGTTTCTCATACTCAGCTGATGATTTTGATGCACCATTCAATGAATTTTTGCCATGTTTTTGTCAGTTCTACTTGTTATTGGCTACCCTGACCTTTCTTCATGCTTTCTCTCCCCTCAGAAAAACATTTAATCCATTCATCATTTCCTTCATGACATTATCCCCATAAACTTAAAGTAACATGTCCCTGATTTCACTTCCACTCTTATCAAGTTTAACAAGAAATTTAAAGTTTGTTCATTGCTCTAATTCAAGCTCTGACATTCTCACAATGGCACACAAAAACACGCAACAACAATATTGAACACCACTCAGCAAGACATCGCCACATATCAACACGAACACAGCTATGGGACACAGATATACCAAGGTTATGTCACCTTACTGAGTTGTTTGTACAGTGCTGCCCATGTAAGTACACAGTGGCAAGTTTGCAAACTTAATTGCCAGAACTTGTAACTTCTGGGGTGTGAGTGGCACTATTCTAACTACTGTATGGGCCATGAGAGATAGAAGTCAACTAAATAAGATTATAATATAAGATGGTTTTTGAAGATGTTAACCTTGAGGTGCATTTATTTTTGTGTTTTACTCACCACTTATTATTTAAACTTTAAAAGAACTTTACAAAGCAGGTATTAGTAGTAGTATTCCAATATTAGAAATAAGTCAAGTAAGGCACTGAGAATTCTGAGTAAACCTAGAATTGGGACTTGGAATTTTTTGAGCTGTTTTCCAACTTTTTGCCTGCTTTTGGAGTGGTAAGAAAATATATTAGCTGGAGGGCAATAAAGGGCATCAATGGAAAATTACACCCTAATGATAGAACAAAGACTGCTTCATCTTTTTTAGTTATTGCTAACCTAACTTATCAAATGTTTCCCATAGGAAGTTTCCAATACATAATAGAGTTCATTTCTGAGCCATAATGAGAGATAAAGTACAATAGTGGGACTTTCCTATTACCACACACAGGCAAACAAAACTGTTTCCCACATGAGTTGACAATTTTTTTTCTAGCTCAATTCAGAGTTAATAGATCTAGTCTGAAATATTCCTACAACAGTCCATAAAGCTTATAATCTTCATGTTAATAGGGAAGTGTGTATTTTCAGGTGGAGAGGATCGAAGCTGAGACTCTGAGCACCTGTAGTGTCACCAGGAGTAGAGGCAGAGCTGAATCTGTTTGAGGAGTGATGGCTCTGCTAATAGACCAGTCCATGAGTTATATTATTACAACCACAGAGGCACTTCAGCAGATGTGTCAAGGGTGCTGGGCAAGATAGAAGTCAGGGCCCATCCCTATACCCAACCCATGCGGTGAGGATATTTAAATTCCCTCTGCAATTAGAAAGGAGGAGGAGGGTTGTCCCAAACATTGCATGGGACATAATTATGCTAAATAATTACTCATTGTTTATCTGGAATTCAAATTTAAGAGCCAACAAATTGTGATTTAGAGTCTGAGAGGCAGTGTAGTATAGATTAGGACATAGATATTGGTACCAGATAACCTGGTTTTGAATCCTGGCTCTAGCATCTGCTAAGTCAACAGCTAACCTTGGGCATGTCATTGATACTCACTGTGTCGTGATTTCTTCATTTATGAAAAGAGAAATTATATGAATATCTACCTTATACTTTTTACTTGAGTATTAAATGACTTAGTGTGTGTACAGTGCTCGCAACAGTGCCTAAAATAGTATTCTCCATACAGATGTCAACTCTTATTCTTTGACTTTTAAATTGTCATCTGACAATGACTGGTGTAAACCAAAACGATTTGTATTTAGGTGAGTCTGAGTTGTAATTTCTGAATCAAGGTTTTGTTTGCTTGTTTTTCAATGAAGGAACATTTAGTTCAGTTATAAATAGACTCTACCCCTCAATACGTCCAGGTTACTCCCAATCTAGTGCTATTGCTCAGGCATAATTATTAAGGTTACCTACCTTTTATTCTCAAATATGTTCCAGTTCACACAATAAATCTTAACCCTACCAGACCTGTGGCCCTGAACCTAACTGTCCCCTATACCTGGGCCCCTGAGCATTAAACAGAAAAAAAACCAACATGATATAGAAAAATGTTAGTTACATGCAAACAAGTGGTTAGAATAAGAAGGAACTTGGAGACATTGTAGAAAATAGGTCTATCTTTCATCTAGCACCAATATTCCACCTTTGTGTGCCAATCCACCCAGCAGGATGAGCCTTGTTTCACACAGAGGTACTTCTTGCAAAGTGAGCACCAGATGTTGCTCTTCACTTCTTGCATGGATTGTCTTTGTAAGACACTCCAGGATTTTGCTTGTTGCATCATCCAAAAACAAGAATAAAAAGTCAATTGGTTCACTCTCCTCTTTGATAGATCCAGGAATGTTCACTGGGCCTTTTCCATCCTCATTGAAATTCAGATCTGTATTTGGTGATACAAAATTCCTTGTCCAACCTTCATCACCACCTAGATCTCCCCCATCAGCTGTTTGAGGGACACGACCCCCCTTCTCTTACTATCGATCTAGCTCTAGATCTATAAGGTTCAAGATTCTCCTCATCACTTGAGCTCTCACTGTCTGTGTCACTTGAACTGGAAATGTATTCTTGATGAAATTCTGACTCCTCAGAATCTGAATCAACCAAAGTATCGATTACCTGTTGGACTGTGATAAGCCTAGACCTACTTTGCTTTCCTGTTGAAGTGCTTGGTTCATCAGCTGCTCGTTTCATTGTGAATTTTCAGAATTTTTTCACATCAAACCACACAAAGTCAATTCAAACACATGGGGGCAGACATTTGCAATGGCTAACCATGAGGTTTGACCACAATTGGTTGGTTATTTTTAGTTTGTGACGCATTGTTTTCATGTACTAGGCAAAGTACCAAAAATTAGGTGCAGCGGTCTAGCGGCAGGTTTGGAAATGACCGAACAATCGGTACGGCGGGCTGGGAGGGTTAAGGTCATGCTAGTTACAGAGACACTAAGAAGTTATTCTTTGTGCACTGGTGAATTACAGTGTGAAAATGTCAATACCTGCCCTCAGCCTGCACACATATAATCATAATCATTATTATGTTTCAATTTGCTTCAAAGAAGAACATCTATTTAACATATATATTTATAAAAACATGCTATGATTCCTGTTGCCTGTGTAGTAAAATCTTAGAAACTCACCTTACCCTTGCTTTCTAGGCTATTCTTCTCTTGCATCTTCCTCCATATACGTGAGGCCCTGCCTCCTTCAAACCGAAACCAGGTGCCTTTGCTCCTCTCGGTCTCTCTACCTGAAATGTTTTCCTTTCCACCTTCTGCTAATAGGCACTTCTCATTTTTCAAGGACCGGATCAAAATTTTCTTCTATCATAAAACTTTTTGCATTGCATTTTGTTGGTTGAACATGTCTATATTTCCTATTCATTGATGAGCTTCTTAATAGTAATAACTATTTTTAGAACCCCAATACATTCAACTTTGTGAACAGAGTACTTTATAAACATTTTTTAAATGATTTGAATTTCCTAAGATTCACGTACACACATTTTGCAAAAAGTCCTCATAATCATCTTTTTTCTCTGCTAAATGTGATTTTTATGAAAAATAATCTTTTAGGAGACTGAATAAATATGGTTCCTTTGGAAAATTTGAAAACTTACTTTGAATAAAAAACAATGCAACTAAAATTAGTTCTGTGGCCAAAAAAGTACTGTTAGTATGCAAAAACATATTACAGGGATTCTGAATTTTTTTTCTAGACTTCTGTGGTTTTACAAAGTTAAAAGCCATTTGCAACAAAATGGATAGACCCTGAAATCATCATGCCAAGTAAAATAAGCCAGACAGAAAAAACCAAGAACCATATGACCTCACTCATATGTGGAATATAAAACTGAAAGCAGCAAAGAAACAAAAGCTCATGGACACAGTCAATAGTTTAGTGGTTACCTGAGGGTAAGGGGAAAAGGAGGGTCGGGGGAAGAGGTGGGAGAGGAGGGAGGGGGAGTCAAATATATGGTGATAGAAAGAGAACTGACTCTGGGTGGTGAACACATAATACAACACATAGACGTATTGTAGAATTGTACACCTGGAGCCTATGTAATTTGTACTAACCAATGTCACCCCAATATATTTTTAAAAAATTTACCATAACTTCAAACAATAGTTCCCAATGCATCATAATTCCTAACTATTTATACCTGTAGTAGTGTTCCCTATGTGTTTGAATTTCCAGAATACTATAATTTTCCCCCTAGTTTTTATCATAGTTTAGAAAAGTAAAGGAAATGTAACACAATTATCTTGACAGCACCTCCTTTTTGAAGCAATTTTTAAAGCTCAGAAGTTGCAATCATTATTTTGGCAATTCAGCATTTCTCTAAGGCTCAGAAATGAAATTTTGAAAAGACAGCCTAGGAGACGAATGGGTCCAATTCACATAATCACATATCAACCCAACTGCACTTGCACAGCTATTTGGTGTCCTCCCATGTGTCACTCCCGTGGAACTGCTTCTGAGCAGATCATCAGGTGAAAAACACACCAGATTAGAAATCTAGTACTACTGCCACTAATTAACAATGCAATTCTGTGATAACCTTCTCTGAGTTTTAATCTCCTCCCCTTACAAATTAAGGAGAGCTACATGATTTCTGTAGTTGATGCTTGTCAATCCCCAAAGGGTTAAAGCCAGGCCCGATGCCCAGGCTTGAACTTGGTATAATCAGTCTCTGTCTGGGGCTGAGGAATTCCTGGGGCTGACAGTTACTGCGCATGTACTGGCTTATGTAACCATGAAAACCCAAACAGCTGCTACTGGGCAGATGTGGCAAGAAGCCACTTTTGTTTAAATATGTATATATAGTCCCAGGTGCACAATAAAGTGGCTTGCTCACTGGATTGTTTATGGTCCCCTCATGTCAGCTCCACACATATTTTTTTAACTGGGTGTGCCACTGTTGAAACCTCTCCTGCTTAAAAATCTTGACAGTGACATTTGGCGAAGTCAACAGGATGAGGTAAGTACTTCCCCCAGCACCTCTGAGGGTCCCCAGGATATGTGGCCTCCCACCTCTCTGTGGTACCCAGTGGCCACATATCTGACCACGTGGATGGCTCTGGAGGACTGGGATGAGATTAGGCTGATACCTGGGGATATCAAGAAGGCCCTGGAATTTATGGAACTGAATGTTCTGCCAGCACACCAGGAGGTGGATGGCCACATAGCCTGGATTATTTTTTTAATTCATTTTTATTGTTAGACTTATTGGGGTGACATCTGTTAGCAAGGATTACATAGGTTTCAGGAATACAATTCTACAGTGCATTGTCAGCTTGTTGTATAAGTTCACCACCTAATGTGACTTCTCTTTCCATCACCTTATATTTAGCTTCCCCTCCTCTCCCACCCCCTCCCCTTTCTCCCCTCCCTGACCCACTCGTCCCCAAATAAACATTAAACTATTGATTGTGTCCATGGGTTGTTTGTTCATTTGTTCATTTCTTTTCTCTTTTTTGCTTTCAGTTTTATATTCCGCATATGAGTTAAGTCATACAGTTCCTTGTTGTTTCTGTCTGGCTTATTTCACTAAGCATGATGATCTCCAGGTCCATCCATTTTGTTGCAAATGGCAGTATTTCATCTTTTCTTACAGCTGAGTAATATTCCATTGTGTATATGTACCACAGCTTCTTTATCCTGTCATCTGTCGCAGGGCACTTTGGTTGTTTCCATGTTTTGGCCACTGTGAGCAGAGCTGCAATGAACATTGGGGTACATAAGTCTTTGTGTACAAAGGTTTTCAAGTCTTTTGGGTAGATCCCCAGAAGGGGGATTGCTGGGTCATATGGTAACTCCATTCCCAATTTTCTGAGGAACCTCCACACCACCTTCCACAGTGGTTGTACCAGTTTGCATTCCCACCAGCAGTGTGCGAGAGTTCCTTTTTCTCCACATCCTCTCCAGCACTTGTTATTCCTTGTCTTGTTGATAACAGCCATTCTCACAGGTGTGAGGTGGTATCTCATTGTGGTTTTGATTTGCATTTCCCTGATAGCTAATGAAAATGAGCATTTTTTCATATGTCTGCTGGCCATGTGTATTTCTTCATGGGAGAAGTGTCTGTTTAGTTCTTCTGCCCACTTTTTAATTGGGTTGTTTATTTTTCTGTTGTTAAGTCTTATTAGTTCTTTATATATTTCAGATATTAGACCCTTATCTGATGTGTTATTTGTGAATATTTTCTCCCATTCAGTTGGCTGTCTCTTCGCCTTGTTGTTGGTTTCTTTTGCTGTGCAGAAGCTTTTTAGTTTGATATAGTTCCATTCATTTATGTTTGCTTTTACTTCCCTTGCCTTTGAGGTCAGGTTAATTATGTCTTCCTTGAGTCCTAGGTCTATAAGTTTAGTACCGATATTTTCTTCTATACAGTTTATTGTTGCAGGTCTGATATGAAGGTCTTTAATCCATTTTGAGTTAATTTTTGTATATGGAGAGAGTTCACAGCTCAAGTTCATTCTTTTTCATATGTTTTTCCAGTTTTCCCAGCACCACCTACTAAAGAGGCTGTCTTTTCCCCATTGTATGTTTTTTGCTCCTTTATTGAAAATTATTTGTCCATAAATTTGTGGGTTTATTTCTGGGTTTTCAGTTCTATTCCATTGGTCTATATTTCTGTTCTTCTGCCAGTACCAAGCTGTTTTGACTACTGATGCTTTGTAATATAAATTGAAGTCAGGGAATGTAATGCCACCAGCCTTATTCTTTTTATGTAGTATTGCTTTGGCAATTCGAGGTCTTCTATGGTTCCATATAAATTTACTAATTCTTTTATCTATTTCACGAAAGTATGATTGTGGGATTTTGATGGGCATTGCATTAAATCTGTAGATTGCTTTGGGCAGAATGGCCATTTTAACAATGTTAAGTCTTCCTATCCATGAACAGGGGATATTTTTCCACCTCTTAAAGTCTGTTCCCATTTCTTTCAAAAATGTCTTATAGTTTTCAGTGTATAAGTCTGTCACGTTCTT